>JAPYYM010001472.1:0-13437 GCA_028534135.1 Potos flavus | reverse complement strand
GTGAATCTGCTAAGTCCACTTATTTTATCTTGTGAGATACGGTAAATCCTATTGTTTGCTTCATATAAATTAAAATAGGAGTGACTCAATCATCTGGCTAATTAATATTAAAGAATGTTGAAAATGAGTGTTTAAAAATATATCATTTATAACCAGTGAAGCTGAAGTTTTATTCTTTTTTTTTTAAATTGTTTTAAGCCAGTGTATTATTTGAACTGTAACATCTGGTACCATAATCATTATAATCCATACAAACGGTTTTAAAAATATCAGGATTAAGTATTTTGCCTACAAATATGTTTATTGATCTTGGCTTCATAAAGAAATAAATGCAAAAATAAGGTTATTTCCACACTAGCAAAATGCAATGTACTATTTTACAAAGTGCCTTACACTGTTTTGCATATCTGACACTGTTATAGCTTCTCTTATGGAATGACATTCATTTTACCCATGTTGCCAGCTCTATCAATTCCATTTGATGGTGAAAACAAACCTAGGGCTTATGATGATATGGAATTGGGTACAATCATATCTTAAATTGCCAAAAAACAAAAAAGCAGTTGGAAAGTATAGTAATACAAAAAGAACTACATATATATCTTTTTTGCAAAATCAATGACTATATTGATTACCTTTAAATTTTAATATTTTATTTGCCCTTTGCCCCATTCTTTGTTTTCTATTGTATGTTCAATTGTATTGTAGATACTGGCAACCTACTTGCAATTCCATGTGGTAACAAGTAAACAGACAGAAAAATGGATAGGTAGGTGAGTAGATAGATGATAGATAGATAGATAGATAGATAGATAGATAGATAATACATAGTCAGACAAATGATGGACAGACACCCATTGGGAATTGGGGAGTGTGAGAGAGAGAGAATATATACGAGGTAGAAAGAGAGGAAAACAGTATAAAATTTAATCTGAAGAACCATAGTAGAAAAATGTTTTGTTATCCTTATTTTATGAATTAGGAAACTGAAACTCACTGGGATTAATCACACTTCCCCACATCACACACTGGTATAAAGTGGAGTCGGGTCTGTGTGTTGCTCTGAAGAGTATGAAGACTGATGAGTAGACTGATGTTTAGATTGTCACCCATGCTGAATATGGACAGAGATCAATAAGCATGCAAGGGCTGAAGATCAAAAGAATACTTCCAGTACATTTGTAAGTCATGGAAAAATAAAGCAATATCCGAAAAGGAGAATTTCCAAATGAATTCAATGAACAGAATAAGCCACACGTACCTTTCAAAACTGATGGTGTCTTTTGCAACCAAAAAAAAAAAAAAAAAAAAAACTAATTTATTTATTTGTTCTGTTTCATTTGGGTTATAAAATTGTTTATCTGCTATCCAATCAAATTAATTAGAAAGAAATCATGCCTTTTCAGCAGTTCTTCTTGCTTTCAGCATCTGGAAATCCTGTTTTAGATTTTTATAATCCTTCTCATTGTTGAGTCTAATTTATTAAGAACTTCCTTCTTCCTCTTAATTTAAACAATCTGTGATCATACAGACTGAGGTTCCCTGAGACTGAGTCATCCATTGTCAGATACACATTGTTTCCTTTTCACTATGTAACAGTAAGTTAAGAACAGCCATGAGTAGGGAGCTTCAGACGATCACATAGTATATAGAATTCTAGGTTTCTGGATGAAATTATCAAATAAATGAAATATAATAGTTACTCCTATTGTATACCAGGACAGAGGAAACCTATCCAAGTAAGAGTGTCACCCACTCATATAGGTTTTGCAAATATTGAAAATTGGTAAAATTGGCCTCATTATAGAAAGTGCAAAGAAAACTACTTCTCAGGTGACATCATGGATTTTACATTCTTAAGCATTTCTAACTTCAGCTATTTTAAAAGAGCAAAATGTTACGCTTCTATTTTCGAATCTTAAAAATTCTGCAAATTTTGGCTTTACACATTAGAATTATAAACTATAAATATTTTTTAGGTTTTGAGATGATGTCTTTGACAATAATAAGTTAACATCTGGGTTTTATATGCCTCAAAGTAAGTTCATATTTAAAAAAATGTAAGGTGTCAATAACAACAGGTAAATTTCCTATGGAGTTATTTTTTATATAGTCACTCTTTTTGGATGATATTCCCAAGTTACCAATAATTCGTAAAATTGTTTATGCCACAAAGATAAAATTGGGCCACAGTCTAGACTGGTGGATCCTATGGGCTAACCATTATGATAGACGTCATTTTATTATAAATGATTTCTGAATTATTTAATATACAGCATGAAGACATAAAAGCTTATCAATCAAAAAGGAAAAAAAAAAAAGTAAGTTTCAAACCAAAGAGAAAATTAGAATCCTAAAAAAAGTTCCTGGTCCCAAATACTCAAGTTCCAGTGAAATTTTGTATTGAAAATTATGTAAAAAAAAAAAAGCACAACAAAAATATTTTTTTAAAAACGACTGCATCTAAGTCAGAGTTTTCATTTAACTTTAGGCTTCATGAAGTCTGTTGTGTGTTTACAGACAAAGCTTTCTGGCAAGTAAAAGGAACACTGGTAAATATGGTGTTCTTTGTAGAAGGCCTTATTATCACCAACCCAACTATATAAAAACTTTATGTGCTCATCATATCACGGCACAGATGAAAATCAACATTTCATAGAGCCAGAAGCACTCTTCTCTGAAGTTATCCTGTTCAGACCATCATTCAAGCAAGAGAAATGAAACAGATTAAGGGGTTCAGCAATTTCCAACATCAGAGTCAATTCCAAAGATCATGTCTGCTCTAACAAAGATCTGGACGTCATTTTAGCCCATGCATCAATTGTGTGCAGAGAGTCACAATGCCGCCCTCAGCTGTGGCTAGGAGATAAGAATTCTGGGGAATAAGGACAGTTCTAGGACAGACACAAATGAGATTACAGGACGTAGGCCCAAGTTGTGCCAAAACTCAGGCTGATGTTTTTGTCTTCAGCTGTCACAGATGGGATAGCTTAAAACATGCATATGACACCATCTTTCAAAAAAGAAAATGGTGAGGGTGGAGAAAAAGGTTTTCAAGGACAAAATGTTATAAAATGACAGAGAATTTGGACTTAGAGAAAAAGACCAGAGAACTAAACCTATTACAAAACTGGCACATTACCGTTCAGGATTTTGGCAGGGTGTATTTATAACAGATTTCATGTAGAAGATAGAATCCAAAAACTACTCCTCCCCTAATTATGAACTGAATTCTCCCCTCTTTAAAAAAAAAAAAAAAAAAAAAAAAGAGGAAGAAATAAAAATAACTTCATTTTTGGATTATATGGAAATTTAAGAGAATCAGCTCAGCAGGATAGATTACCAACTGGAAAATTTGGAAGAAATGTAAGGTCTGGGATTTCAGCTCCAAGCTGTAGACTCTGAATTTGTCACAGAGGTTAGTTCTGTCTCCGAAGGGGAGCCAGCCATCCTGTACAAGAGTACCCCCTGTTGGTTGGTTGGCCAGAGAACACTGGCATTGCCTGCTGTGGCAGCTGCTCATTTAAACTTCTACCCTGAAATTTGCTGAAAGAAAAGCAAGAAAGAATCGAAAGAGGGGACAGGGAGATTAAGGGAAGCAGGAAGGATACTGTGTAAGGAAGGAGGTTAGGGGCAGACATTTTCTCTAATTCTTTTGTTAAGGCCAAAAAAATAAAAATAAAAGGCAATCACTGAAGATATGGGGACAACACTGTGAGTAAATTCTATCCAAAGATGTTAAATCATTGTTAATGCCAATGTGTTTCTAACCAGAGCTTTTGTTACCATAATTGTACCTTTGAATTGTTATTGTACAAGTCCAATTCTCATCCTTTTGCAAAACACTTTGGCTAGGAGATTCAGAGGTCAGAGAATCTATTTTTTATTCAAAAAGAAGATAATGGTATTATTTTATTGCTCTGAATAATGCAAATCGGGTCTGAAAACTTCCCTTTCTCAATATTCAACCAACACTAGGAATAAGCTGAAAATTAACAGAATTCTGAGATAAGTTCAGCTCTCCATTGAGAAATGTGACTGCGTCTGAAGCTGTAGCAGATGCAAAAAGATCTGGAAGGCAAACAAAACAAAAACCTCCACGGTGTGTGCTTACTGATACCCTCTGCATTCTCGTCCTGTCATTTTTGTTTTTAGCAGCAACATGTAATTGCAATGATAATAATTCTATCATAAGAAATACACACAGTGCTGTGCTGACTTGGAGTATTAGCAAATGCTAGGAGAGTCTGAGTCAGATTTGTTGTAATCTTTACAGCGAGGATACACTGGGGTTCTAAAAGGTTAATGAACCACTTGTGGTAGACCTTTCCTTCACATTTTAACTCTGTTTTATTCCTGATAGAACCATTAACTTCTACACTAACCTTTCTACTTGTTACTATTACACACATTCTACCCACTAAAGCCTTCTATTGATTTTTGCCAGTGAGGTTTTATAAAATGTAGGTTTAAATACATGGTTTCTGCAATTGTGTTAGCATCGGCCAGCATGTGTGAAGACAAAGATTAATTCTCTGGTTTTAATTTCTTTTTATTTTGTCATTCAAGTACTCTTTTGTCATGATTGTTTTTCATGAGGAAACTTCTCTAAGGCCTTCACATTTGTGCTTTTAATATTTATATGGCAAACACAATTTTATTTTCTTAGTTTTAAATAATATGTTTATTCTAAATACACTAAAAGATACATAACTTTTGTGCCTGTCATTCAATAGGTTTCCCAACATTTTCAATCACTGCTCGTGTGTGTGTATGTGTGTGTGTGTGTGTGTATCTTTGTGTGTGCTTTGGAATGAGAGATAAAGAATAAGAGATGAAAACAGTGTATATAAATAGACATACAAATAGTTACGTGAATTTTTACTTAGATGTCTACATAATTTGCTACAATGAATGCATGAGAGTTTTAAAAACATTTGGCTCTGTGAAAATTTGGCTCTGTGTAAAATTTGGCTCTGTGAAAATCATGTCAAAAATATAAATTCAGTATGCCTTAAATAAGAATACTATGAAGAAGTTAGCCCTGACATTTTAGTATGAGTTTCATTTGTATTGAAGTTTTAATTTATTTTGTTACTTTTTTATTTAGTATATCACCTTATAAAGTCAATATACTACCTTAAAAGTACTTTTAATATATTATTTGTTCAGTTTGAAGATATTATTTTTTTAATTTAGAGGAGTAGTGATGTAACAAAGGAGCAAGTAAGAAGAAAAATAAATATTAATTCACATATTATCTCACCTCTGAATCAAAGAATGAAAGAAGAGGAGGAAGATGAGGGGCAAAGGAAGAGGAAGAAAAGTAGGTACAGAAAGGATATAAGTAAATGAGGCAAAAAATATATTAAAATCATTTTAACCAGAAATTATTTTATATTTCTGATATATATTATTCTGACCTATCTATTCAATCTATGTAAGACCTATGTAAAAATAGATAAACAGATAGATAGATAGATAGATAGATGATAGGTAAATAGCTATCAGAGTAAACAGAAACCAGAGAGAGAAGGAAAGAGAGAAGAGAGAGAGGCAGATTAAAAGAAAGAGAAACTATGTCTGCCTATTCTAGTAAGATAAAAATTTAGAATCTATATACATAAAAAACAACCCAGTTCAAGTAAGAATAAATAAAAACACCCAACGAGAAGAAAAACAAGCACTTATCATAGCAATACTTTTATATTTACTTACATATATAATAATTAGAATGTGATTAGATCACTGTATATCTCCTTGCTAGATTTTATATATCTGATGGTTGAGAAAGATCCTGACTCCTTTTAAAATTTAACATCCTTGCTCAAAACTTCAGTACTTTATCCTTAGATCTCAAATATTAGAACAGTTGCCTGATGATCAAAATTATGTTAAACCAATTATGAAAATTAATAGAAATAACTAAAAAAATCATTGTTTATCCTTAGCAGCAAATGTCTAGACTTTTTTAGAGCTCTTATTATGTGTTAAATAAAAAACCAAAATATGTATGTATCTATAGTATTTATTTTGCAAGAAATGATTACTAAATGCTAGCAATGCTCATCTACCTTCAGTTAGCCATGCTATATGCAAAGCCCACGTTCTGGAACCAGAAGGTGATAATATACATATTGTCAACAAAGTATCTTGAACTAAATGAAGACCAAGTACATGAGAAAATATTTGGATTTTTGGAAATTGTTCTTACTAATCTAACCCTATAAAGGGATACAAATAGATACGCTTCATTTTGAGACACTAACACCACAGAAGTGTTAACTCACTCTCTTTAAAGGGATACATTTTCACCATAGGGCATTGGGTTCCAAGTGACCTGCAACTGTGTTTCACTTCCATGTTCTTTGATAACATGCAACATGGGACATTGCTAATTATTAGATGTCATTTCTTTCAGATAATGAACTAGTAGTAAATTTTAACAGCCTTGAAATTTAAAATTATAGCTTTGATCAAGTTATGTCAGGCCACTAATCAGGAGAGAAGAATCATCTGAGATGAAGACAAAAAACTTCAAGTGGAGAGGAATACAGGATGCCAGTGGACCAACGGTGCTTGGGATGGATGATCCAGAAAGTAGGTGGGTAACAGGAAATGGGAGATCTGCCATGGTAGATCTCCAATGCTAATGGATGTCAAAGCAGTGTTTTTGTGTCTTTGTTTATTTAAAAAAGGAAGTCATGGAAGAATGATCTAGAACCCATACTGCACTTGATATCATCATCTCCTTTTAATTCTGTTCAAGAAAATGAATACCGCCACTAGAGAAGATCATAGAGAAATTATTGTCCTCAAGAGGAAGTCAAGATTTAGGTTAGATAAGGCAGGAGAAAATTTCAGAGGGATAGTTGAGGCCTATGGCCTTTTCTGGTTGCAGAGTGTACAGTGCATATATGTTGACAGAAGGGGAAGAAGGAAATTAGTAAAGGAAAACACAGATTTCTAGAGCTTCAAGGGGGATCGGGTGCAGTGAGGCCTATTTTTGAACCATTGAGCTTAGCTAAAATACTTCAGATGCTACAGGAAAGGGAGTCTATTTGTAAGGTTGTGAGGAAAATAACTCTCCTGTTCTTAATCTACACATGTCATTTGTTATAGAGTTAGTGGCTGTGTCAAAATAAAGCTATCAGGCTTTGGACCTTCCTATGGTTGAGGGAAGGAAAATGGGCAGTCCTCCTCAGCACAGTATTTAAAACTCTGTATGCTGGTGCTCTGCCTGGTCAGGGGACTAGGCCAGTGCCCTCATGGCTTGACATGCTCCCAGGCGCTTGATATCACTACATAGTATTGGGTGCTTTGTAGCAGTGTGTGGGCAGACACCTGTGGTATTACTTGCATTGCTGAGAAATTTGTAAATCCTCTTCCTCAAGAATAAACAGATCAGCTTTCTCTCTTTAGGGGATTTGTTTTCCAAATGCGAGCAAGTCACAGCTGGAGTCATCATGAGAAGAGCTTCCAAGAACTCATATGGACCCTACATGTTATTCATTAGCATCATGAAATATTGAAGGCCACTAAATGGGGCATATTATTTTATTAAAATTTAACCTGTAATTGATAGAAAAAGATGCAGCTGACCTTGGAAATGGAAAAAATGTCTTCATGGTATTACTCAATCCTATATCCCAGCTCTGTCCCAAGCACTGGGGAGAAAGAAAAAAATAAGCAGTAAAAAGGTGCATCCCTTCCAAGAGCCTACTGTCTGGTTGAAATCACAAATAATTTTATGTATGATATGTTCTGGTTGATACAAAGTGGTTGATACAAAGTATACAAAAAGCATATAGGAAGGGGACTTATTTCAGTCTTGAGGAATCAAAAAAGGCTTATTAGACAATTTTATCTACTCTGAAACATAACAGATGAGTAGGCATTAGTCAGGCAAAGAGGGAGGATAGCTCCTCAACTTTAAGAAAGAGTGCTGGCAAAGGTCTCTGGTGATGGCAGAAACCTTGACACATCAATGAAGACAATGTAGGCAAAGCACTAAGTGAATGGGATTCAACAATGTTAGCTAGTTTTTCATTCCTTTTACTTCTACTATTACTACTACTACTGATGATAATGATAATTCTAGATGCAAATTTCTAGTACATATGTGGAGGAAGATAGGTAGTTTTGACTATAATAAAACTAAATGAAATTGGTAAAATCTACATTATTTAGTCTTATGTGTACTGAGATGAGACAATGCAATTTCCAAAGCAGGAACATTGGAAAGTAACTCTTTCAGACAAGAAGGTCATGAGGGGTTTTCAAATTCAATCTGTTATTGTTGTCTAGAATCCCCAAATTTGATCTATTATTGTTGGCTGGAATCTATCTATCAATGTATCTACCTATCTATTTTTCATCCATGTATCATCTATCAATAGATAGATATTTAGATATTTATGTATTATGGGTTTTCTCAAGCAAAATGCATGATAGAAGATTAAAGGGCCATCCTACCTCCACTCCCCAGCAGTATTCTGCTACTACATAAGTCCTCCCAGAACAAAAATGAAACCCTGGAAAAGAAGTGGGAGGACCTAGCCGTTACAGAGATTACCGTTCCACCACGTTGGTGGAATGGGGCTTCATTATCATCAACAAATGTTTTAAACAAATAGAATTAAAGTTCTTGTATCTGAGTTATGAACACACACACATAATATATAATAAAACATTAGCATTAAGGTAATTTTTCCTGTTATTTATCTACCAAACAAGTGGTCTCTCCTACTCAAAACTATATTCTTTGAGAGCAGTTAAGTGATGTTTTATCTTCATTTTAATATTCCTTATAAAATCCAATAAAATGCTTTGTCCATGGAAGGTATTCAATAAGAGTTGCATAAATAGATAGAAAGATAAATTTGTATACTCTTTAACAGTCTGAAATTATGAAAATAGCTGGCATGTTATTTTAGAGTCTAATTTATCTTAGCGATAAGAGTAGATGTTTGGCATTGTACAAGTAGAGTAAGTAATTATATAATAGAACATGGTGTTGGCAACTACTGTGTCCACCTAATTCCAGAGAAATGAAATTAGAAATATAGGAAACCAGATCTTAGCATTTAAATATATGCCATACAGGGGAAAAAAATCAGTTCAAGCAATAGCTTTCACAAACACACTTACCGCTATAACAGGCCATAAACTATGCATCTCTTCCTTTATTTTAACTATGTGAAGCCATGAAAACAAATGTTTCATAAACTCACCTTCTCTTGAAGATGATATGTCAAGTCATTGCCCTTAACTTTTGACAATCCAGTGAATCCACAAAAATAGAACATGCCCAAGGTCTTAAAAAAAAAAAAAAAAAAAAAAAAAAAAAAATAGGTGTAATGGAAATCAGGTAGTATATTAAACATCAATTCCTTTACTTGTTTTCATGACAAGTTATGTCTATGACCAAAATCTGAGCATATTTGCTAAAGAATCAGTCATATTTGTCATTTCTGTAGTAGGATGAAAGATAATAAAAATGGTAGGAAGAATAAGATAATCAATATGATTTTGGTGATTGTGCACACATTAATTACAGTTTTTACTAAATAAAGCTTTTTTGTAGATCAAAGTGGTCATGTGTTATAAAGTCCTGAAAAGAAAGATTCTATTCTCTGATGAGAAATAAACAGCAGTATCTAAGTTCTTAAACATTATACAAACAGTAATTTGTAACAGTAATCCAACATTATTGTCCAGATATTCAAATGCTATTTAAATAGAATTTGATGGATGAGTAACAGGAAATGTGGAATGGATGAGTAAAAATCAGGGGCACCTGGGTGCCTCAGTTAGTTAAGCAGCCAGTTCATGATTTTGGCTCAGGTCATGATCTCAGGGTCATGAGACTGAGCCCCACAACCAGCTTGGGCTCAGAGCAGTCTGCTTGAGATTACCTCTGCCCCTAGCCTGGCTGGTGTGTGGGCATGCACTCTCTCTCAAGTAAATAAAATCTTTTAAAAACAAAACAATAAAAATCTAGTTGTTATCATTTCATTGATAAAGACTATCCAAAATATTACCCAAATGATTCATACAAACATTTATTAAGCACCTACTATAGTCCAGGTACTGTGTTAGGTATTAATGATATACACAATTTCTTTTTTGAAAGCATTAACAGTCTTGAAGAAAATGTCACAACAAGAAAAAAAATACAAAATTATAAAATACAAAATCCTAAAAGGAAACACAGGTGTGGTAAGTGAATTTAAAAAAAAATATAATGCAAAATGTCACTGAATTCCCATTTTTATGTAGAAATTGATTGCAATAGGGTGTAGAGAAAGAAATTTAATTTTAGAATGGGATAGAGTTGAGCAAATTTAGTGTTTATAGAATAAGGGGAAAGAGTTATAGAACATGTGGGACCTTTAGAATATTTGAGAATTATATCATTGTCCCTATCAATAAAGAATAGAAAAAGCAACCAAATACAGGCTAAGTAAGAGTTTTCTGAATGCACTCTTCAAAGTTTTCCCATGAGGTGCCAGCAGTTTTGAAAGTACTTTTAGTACACTTAAAGTATATTACCTTTTCATAAGGAATCATCTGTATGCTAGTAATTGTCAGTGAGAGTTCTACTATACAATCCTTGTCATCTTGAATATATTTTAAGTAAAATATCCTGAAGAAATACTTTATTGCCATTCCATGAAATTATTCTGCTTGGGTCCAAAAGGGAAAATGATCAAATTCAGCAAATGTTTAGCATAGCTCTGACCCCAAAGTCCCATGACTGAAAGCTATAGTCTTTCCCAGGCAAAATCGGGCTTATTGATAGTTCTCATTGATATAGTTTTTCAATTTTTCTCCTCATCGTATTCAGAAGAATAGTCAAAAATATTTCAGTAATGTTTCTTTTGATAAAAGTGTCTTTATGTAAGGTGCTACGATAGAGGTAGTGAGTGGAGATATTTATTGGTAATACTGGTACCAGATAAAAATGCGCTTGTGGAAAAGTAAGGCCAGCCTACTTTTGTCACACCATTTTCCCTCAGCCTTTGGCCATCTAGGAGCACGGCTATGCAGAATTGATTTTGACACTTTACAGCAAAATCCATTTTGTCTAGAATAGGGCAGTTCCAAGCCACAAGGGCCTCATGTTTATTTTTTTAATTACTAGGAATATAGTTGCCCCTATTCTAATTAATCTCAAATACCAATAAATATATTTCAGCTAACTCTGAAACATGGAGGAAAAAAACAAAATCCATTGAGAGAATAAGATAATTGTAAAAAGGAAAATGACCATAGCTAACACTGTAAACAGAAGGCAGATACAAAAAGGATAGCTCAAATGTGACTAAATCCAGGTTCTAAATATCTCCTACTTCTAGACCTATAATAAATGCAAAATTTTTACTTAAAAAAGAAAAATGATTTGGCAAGTACAGAATGTATGAAAATGAATTAACATAAAATTACACAAAAAGCACTTGTAGTTTACTTTTCCACTAGCTCGGTATAAACTCACAGTGTTATGTGGCTGCCTAAAAAACTCAAATTAAGTCTATACTTACAACTGTGGAGGGAGTGCAATCAGAATTGGTGGACTTTCAGCTAGGAGAGGCCATGTACAATGAATGAACAATCAGTGGTATATACCTTAACTACCATATGTAGTTAAGGAGGATGATTATCATGGAAATAAACCCCCACCTCTACCTGGGACTACCTCTCAGCAGTGCTCATGCATATGGACTCAGTCCTAGGTCAGGTAGAAATCTGAGCCCAATATACTATGACTTGATCCTCAAAACCACCAATTATGCTAAGTCTCTAATAACTTCAGAGAGTAGACCACCACAGATCAGAGTTCTATTTAGGTAATATAGTGAGTTAGAGGGTAAGGATCATTGATTTCCCCATTGAAGTAAACCCTTCATCCGATGAATATGAGTCTTCAGTAGAAACCTCAAAAAGATAGGCTCTTCTCAGCAGCCTCTATCTGGAGCTAAGTCATCTGCTTAGAAAAGCTAGGAATTCTGGGAACTCATACATAAGTTTATCAAGCAGGGTCCAACTGAAGCTTTCTTGAAACAAATACGTATAGATCGCAGTTATTCTCTTCTTGTCCTCTATGAGTCAGTAATTCTGCCCTGAGTATGTTTGTTTATTCCATGCTTATTAGGGTCATGGAAACAGATCCCAATAATGCTAGAATGGATGTTCCACTAATCTTCTATCTATAGCCAAACCTACTTAGGTAAAAGAAAGACATTATGCACTCAGGGTTGGTGCAAACTAGCTCCTTGCAAACTTGCAATCTATTATGTCATAGTGCACTCATTTCTTAAGGTAGAAGGGTCTCAAGCACTGGTAAATTTCTCTAGATCTACATGCTACAATGGTACCAGAGGCTACAGCATCCTCTCCACTTTAAACATTGCATTTAATTAGATCTCCATACTCTGACTGGAAATGTTTTGCTCCAAGGACTCTCTGAACACCTGGAAACAAACTTTTAACTAGAAAGCTTCTTTGAGAAGCCGGAGTGTGAGGCTGAGAAGACTGTCAATGGGAAGTCAGACATATACTCACCAGCTCAGCATGTAGGCCTCCCACTGTCCTTGAATGAGCCACAACTTGCCACAGATATAAAATCTCAGCATACCTAGGCCACTATTTTGTTCAGGCTCAGAGATATGGATAGAATGGAGACCCTGGGACATGAAATTCATGCAATAATTATTTAATAATCTCTCTAAGAAAGCTAGAATGCCAGTACTCTGATTTGTTTCAAATTCCTTTGACCAGGCTGGTATGCAACTGGGGTGGGGGTGTCCTAAGACTGTGGATATGCATGTGAGACCGTGGAAGGAGGGACCAAAATAGTGCTTAGAGATGAAGTTCAGCCCAAAAAGGGAAGAAACAGTACCCAGCTTCCAATCCAGTGGAGAACAGGCCAAAACAACGAACAAACAAACCCACAAAGGCCAAATAATTTTAAAGGGAGAAAAAGAAAGAGAGTGGTGCTGGGAAGAGAAAGAATATAGAATCAAGAGAGAAGCACAGATGTCTAACAGACACATGAAAACATGTTCATCATCATTAGCCATCAGGGAGATTCAAATCAAAACCACACTGAGATACCACATTACACCAGTTAGAATGGCCTACATCAACAAGACAGTACACAACAAATGTTGGAGAGGATGTGGAGAAAGGGGAACCCTCTTCCACTGTTGGTGGGAATGCAAGTTGGTGCAGCCACCTTGGAAAACAGTGTGGAGATTCCTCAAGAAATTAAAAATAGAGTTACCCTATGACCCTGCAATTGCACTACTGGGTATTTACCCCAAAGATGCAGATGCAGTACAAAGAAGGGCCACATGTACCCCAATGTTCATAGCAGCAATGGCCACAATCGCCAAACTGTGGAAAGAGCCAAGATGCCCTTCAACAGATGAATGG
>JAPYYM010001471.1:0-13438 GCA_028534135.1 Potos flavus | reverse complement strand
AGCCACTTGTGTGCCTCATTGTGGAGTTCTTCTTTAGATGTACGTCAAAGACAAGGACTCCGCTGTCACCAAAGCAAGTGTGCTCAATACAGAATTACTTGTGAGTCGAAAAGAAGACAAGGATTAGATTAGCTCTTAGATTAAACAAAGAGCAGAGGGGTGACGAGGCGGGCCAAGGCCCCAACACTCACTCAGATGCATTTGGCCTGTCAGCGGCAGACTCACCACCTGATTGCAGATGGCAGACACGAGGATGGCTCACCGGATGACCACAGAAGTTTCACAAATGACGAGCTCCTAGGCCAGTCTGAAACTCAAATTCCTTTGGTCAAGAACCCTCGTTTCTTTTCAACAAACACGTCCCCGCCTTGGGTTGATATTGTTCTGATATCATGGATATCATTTAAAACCACCCAAGCAAACACTGGCCATGGAAATCATCACAATAGAAAACGAGCTGACTTTTACTTCTTTACTTCAAAGAAGTGTGTGTGTCTATTCGTGTGTGTGTGTGTGTGTGTGTGTGTGTGTGTATCCTCCACACCCCCAAACCACCCTGACTACAAAGTAACATCTACATCCACTTGATTTTGAGTCCTTACATTGAACGAATTTTTTTTTTAATATTTTATTTATTTATTTGACAGAGAGAGAGAGATCACAAGTAAGCAGAGAGGCAGGCAGAGGGAGAGGGGGAAGCAGGCTCCCTGCTGAGCAGAGAGCCCGATGCGGGGCTTGATCTCAGGACCCTGAGATCATGACCTGAGCCAAAGGCAGAGGGTTTAACCCACTGAGCACAGGCACCCCTCCATTGAACGAATTAACGAAACAGCCTGTATGAGTGAGTTCTCTATTTCGACACAACCATTCATGCTTTTATGGTGTGAGGTTTCGCTCATACTAACGTTAAAGTGTGCTGACTGAGGTTCGCAAAAATGTAGGAGACGCTTAGAAGCCACCACCATTTGATTTAAATTCAGATTATGGTTCTATTCCCACCTTTACAGAAAATGGGCCTTTCTCAGGTGAGCCAAAGTACAGGGAGGTATGGCCAGCAGTGGCCAACCAGCAACCCTCACTCAGACTGAAAAGAACCATCTTTCTCTCCTCCAGATACCATCTGCTCTGATTTATCCTTGAAAGAAGATGGCAGACCCTTAGTAACTGTAATAAGTATGATTATATAACCACTCTGCAAGGCTCTTTACTTATTCCCCAGTAATCTCCTACTCACACCATCTCATAGAAACTAGGCAATGACACAGGTAACATAGTAATAGAAAAGTAACAATAAAACTGTATACACAACAGCAAAAATGGCAGTTATTGTCTTTTTGGGGTGTATATGAAGTGCAAGGTCCACTAAGCGCTTACACATATACTCATTTAATCTTCCTGGTAACCAGAAGTAATGAGTATATAGTAATTACCCTTCTCACGCTCCAGATGATGAAATTATGGCACGCTGAAGAAAAGGGACAGTGCAGGGAGGAGGACAGTGAGGGAAATCCCTAAGAGTACAGATATATGGTAGGTCTAGAGGGCAACCAGATCTGGAAGACTCCTGAGAAGATGGAAGAGGACAGGAAGGAGGGAAGGAAGGAAGGGGGGGAGGAAGGAAGGAAGGCAGGGAGGGAGGGAAGGAAAGGAAGGAAAAGAGAGAGGAAGGGAGAACATGAGACAAGTATTAATTCTGAGAAAACCAAAAAAAAAAAAAAAAGAGAGAGAAAATATCATCATTCACTAAATGGTTCAGCAGTGAGTAAAATTTACATAGTCATAACATGTTAATATCGAGTATTGATACAACCAGAAATTTAATGTGATTCTTTTCGGAGTATAAGGAAATAGATTTTCTATAGTAGGAAGTAAATTCTAAAAGCCAAAAAACAAGACACGGCAGTCGAAGCATGATATTTAGAAATATGGAAGTAAATAACAGAAAAAAAAAAAAAACAGGCGGAAAGAGTGGGAAATGCTTGCCTCTCAAGAGTGGGAAGCTGGGAGGCTCGGGGTGCTGAGGACTGCTCTGATTTACTCACAGTCTTGGGAGCCATGTGACTTTCTAAAGGACTGAGATATTACCAAAACTTCAAAACTCTTTGATGACATAGGAATGCAACAACTGTGTAAATCCCATAAAAAAAACACAAAAAAACAAAAAAACAAAAAAAACACAGCGGCTATATCTAGGCTGTCCTTTATCTCAACTGTACTTTGGGGTGAGAACAGGCAGATTTGCCAGTCGGAACGAAGCAAGTTTTAAGTACACCTGGAGCTATGGGGCTGACAAAAAAAGGCAGTAAGAAGCTGGAAGATAAATGAAATTGTGCTTGGATTTTCTTATTTCGCCTCAGAAAAACATACTGAACTTCCTGACTGCTCAGAAACCCAGTGTTAAGGGGCAAGAGTGTGGGAGACATTTTACTGGAAATCCTTCCTGACCGACAGCAGATGAGTCCACTCTAGAACCAGTCCTGGAGAATCAGAAGATTCCAACAGAGAGATGGTGGAGGAGGGATGCTGACTGCTTACGCGAGGGAATCGCGTCAACGGTACAGAACTTTTGGGCAACGACAAAGGGTCTTAAAGGCACAGTGAAGGGTCCTAAACCCACAGAATCAGTTCTGCCTCGAGAGCCTGTCCTGGTAAATGATAAAGGTATGCATTCTGTGTGAGTGATATCACCCCCCTCGTGGGTAAAAATGGGTTCTTACAGGGCAAATAAAAGTTGTAGAGATTGCGATGATTTCCAACTCGCCGAATGGCCACATTTTATAGATAGATTCACAACGACTATACGCTATTAAATTTTGATAGATTAGAGGGGCGCCTGGGTGGCTCAGTGGGTTAAAGCCTCTGCCTTCGGCTCAGGTCATGATCTCAGGGTCCTGGGATCGAGCCCCGCATCGGGCTCTCTGCTCAGCGGGGAGCCTGCTTCCCCCCTCTCTCTACCTGCCTCTCTGCCTACTTGTGATCTCTCTCTCTGTCAAATAAATAAATAAATAAAATCTTAAAAAAAAAATTTCATAGATTTGAGAGGATATTAGGACCAAAACAAACAAACAAACAAAAACCCAAAAAACAAACACATACTGAAAAGTCTCCTTAGGGGGGCGATAATGAGGAAAATCCAGATGAGAAACACTGAACTAAAAGAAAGGTAGCAGGAAAAGAATGATTGGAGAACTTTGCAATGGAAATTGGTAAAAACTGTGAAGGACCTTACAATTCTGGGAGCACAAGAGGATTGTGGTTAAAAAACATAGGCAAGGGGCACCTGGGTGGCTCAGTGGGTTAAAGCCTCTGCCTTCGGCTCAGGTCATGATCTCAGGGTCCTGGGATGGAGCCCCGCATTGGGCTGTCTGCTCAGCGGGGAGCCTGCTTCCCCCTCTCTCTCTGCCTGCCTCTCTGCCTACTTGTGATCTCTCTCTCTCTCTGTCAAATAAATAAATAAAATAAGCAAGGTTAATATCAGCCACCTAATAACACACACCAAAACATTCTTTAAAATGTTAGAGCAGGACACCTGGGTAGCTCAGATGGTTAAGCGTCTGCCTTCAGTTCAGGTCATGATCCCAGGACCCTGGGATCGGGTCCCATATCAGGCTCCCTGCTCAGTGGGGAGCCTGCTTCTCCCTCTGCCTCTCTCTCTCTCTCTCTCTCTGTTTCTCATGAATAAATAAATATTCAAAAATAAATAAACAAAATGTTAGAGCAGTAAATACCCGCAAATCAGAACTGCTCTAGTATCTAGATCAATGAGTTTGTTTTAATAAAAGATATTCTCTCCTCCGTGAACTTCTTAATACCAATCCCCAGCATCTCATTGCCTTTTAGAGATCACTAAGTCAAGTTCGTGACAACTCCAAAATCTACTGGACGATGGCTTCTATGTGATCCCAGTAAAATATCTTCCTAACTTTCCAAATACCTGCTTCGAAGCCACATCCTTACAAACATTGTTTCCCGCTTGGATTCAGAGCCTAGACAAAGGTTTCCATCTACACACATGGTTTCAAGACCTGAGAAATGGGAAAAATTCAGGCCCTACTGAGTTCTTGGTGCTGCTGAGACAGTTCGTACACTCGAATGTGTGTGCGTTTGGATCTGCAGGTTCCAAAGAAACAGCGTCTCCAGCAAACGCCTTCTATCCAGCCATCATCAGAGCAAAATATACAGTATTAGGAAAGTCAGTCTTCTCCCGACGATGCCCATGGATCAGCACCCTTCAAACCAGATTACTTCCTATAATATTTTTTTAAATTTTTTAAAAGATTATTTATTTATTTGACAGAGAGAGAGAGATCACAAGTAGGCAGAGAGGCAAGCAGAGAGAGAGGGGGAAGCAGGCTCCCTGCTGAGCAGAGAGCCCGATGTGGGGCTCGATCCCAGGACCCCAAGATCATGACCTGAACCGAAAGCAGAGGCTTTAACCTACTGAGCCACCCAGCCTCCCCGAGATATAATATTTTTTAAAGCTACTTCTCAACAGTGAGAAAAATTAGTTGATCCACTTAAGCCTCAAGCTCCATGAAGACGAGACCCTGTCTTCTTTGACGCTCTTTCCCCAGCCTGGATCACCACCCTGGCATGAGCCACTGCTCAAAAACAATCTGAGGAATGAAAAAAATAGAATACATTCTCTTCAAGTACGTTTAGCAACATTTTGAGATCTAGATTTTGTTGCGAGAAACCTAATAAAGTATAATATTTAATATATTTTCAAGAGCCTCCGAATAACCAAACCATTGGAAATCATATTAGCCAAGTAATGTAGAAAATTAAGGATCTTGTGACATTTCAAGAGCATCCCAGGCCAACATACACTTGATTATCTGTCACGTTTTGCAGCATGTGTACATAGTAGGTACTCACGGTTGATTCTTAAATGTAATGTACAAATTCATAAAAGTCCTATTTCTCCTTCCCCTTCCATTTTATAACCTAAGAAGCTCCTTGACTTCCTTTTTAATGCATATGCTTATTATAATTAAGTAAATGAGCATTTATGAAAATAGAATTTTTGAAAATTAGAAGGCAGCAAGCTATGTCTCTCTTATGGAATTGTCATAGGAAAATAGCATTATAGGAAAAGAGGTAGGCATACTCAAAGTAAATGTGAGTGAATGTGCTAGTTTATTTCATTGTTTTTCCAGTCTGGAATTCCGTAGTTCACTGTAAGTGATGCTACTAGTGATGATTTTAATATGAGCGTACAAAAGAGAAGGCCATGGTCCAAAGAATTGTATGTAGTGGGTTTGTTGGGCTTTGCTTCTGCAACAAGAAACACAAAAGTGGCACTGAATTCATTTATTCAGTTAGTGCTTGTTGTGAGCCTACTGTGGGCCAGGCAGTGTCCTAGGAACGGAGATTTAGAGATTTGAAAAAAAAAGGATCTGGGGCACCTGGGTGGCTCAGTTGGTTAGCATCTGCCTTCAGCTCAGGTCATGATCCCGGAGTCCTGGGATCGAGCCCCACATCGGGCTCCCTGCTCAGCGGGAAGCCTGCTTTTGCATCGCCCACTCTGTTCCCTCCCCCACTCATGCTCTCTTTCTCACTCACTCTCTCTCTAAAATAAATAAATAAGGATTGACTTCTTGGTTTCAGAGAGCTCATATTGCAGTGATTACAAGCAGACAAAAAATGAAAAGGTAAATACACAAGATGTCAGGTGGTGATAAATGCTACGAAGAGAAAGACGGCAGATGGAGATGGTGAATAATGGAAGAGAGTGCATGCCATTTCAGATGAGGGAGTCACCGCTGGCTTGGTCAGGTGACACGGGAGGAAGACCTAAAGGAAGTAAAGAAGCAAGCTGTACTGATTTCTAGGGAGTGTTCCAGACAGAAGAGTACATGCAAAGACTCCGAGGTGGAATGTTCCTGGTACAGACAAAAAAGAGCAGAGTCTCCACATGTAACGTAAGTTTTGCCTGCCCAGCTTGCCTTGCATCTCCATCTCTTTAAATCTTACTGGTCCTTTAAAGTATCTCTCAAGTGAAATTCCTGCAACTAAGAAGCTCCTGGAATCCCTCCAAAAAGATCTGGCTTCTCCACCCTTTGACTCCCAAGAACAACTTGGCTCCAGTAACTCTCTTTTACAGATTAACATTTTTGTACATTATAAACACGTATCTAGGGGCAAGACTTACAACAATTTATGTAGACCCTTCTGAACCTAGCTACCCTAAAACAATCACGTCCAAGCTGCTTAGAAAGTCAAAGACAGCATCTATAGTTGGTGTGAGATTTCTAAAATTTTGAGGAGTCAGTGAGTACTCCTTCTTTATAGGCTGGTCTGGTTTGGGCTTGGAAAACACACAAGATGTCACTCTCAGTCTTTTAAAAGACACGCCAAATCTCATGCTTCATCTGGTTATTTCTGTGCTGAAAAGAGGATAAATAGGTGGGATCCTCATTAGCAGGATCTGAGCCAGCTTTCTACTCCACATGGTAATGTTAATCTTGGTTTACACCTAAGAGTTGCCTGATATAACTTCTGTTCGCTGTTCGTATTTCATTTTCTTTGGATTCCTGCAGCCAATAGTAGATCAAATGAAGTAGTCAGGCTGGGTTTCTAGCATCTTTGTTTCTTCTGAAACAGAAAGAAGGAAAGAAAGAAAGAAAGAAAAAGAAAGGAAGAAAGAAAGAGTGAAAGAAAGAAGGAAAGAGACTTTGTTTCTCACACATCTGAATAGTAGCACATTCCCTAGATCCACCACGTGTGGTCATCGAGATCTCAACTTGCGAAGACTATTTTAACTTCTTTTTTATTTTATATAAAGGGAACACTGGTCAAAGTATGGTAGGGAATTTCTATTCTAGCTATTATCATATCTCATATCTTATAAGGTAGATATTATAAGGTATTACAATTATAAGATACTGTAAGGCAGTATCTTACATCATAACGTCAGCAATATATGTGACTTTCAAAAAGGGTTCCAAAAATAGGTTGTCCTGTGTTTAAAAAGAAACAGAGCAGGTAGTCACCTTAAAAACTAAATGCCAAAACAAAAAACAAGAGACAAACTAAATGCCAGGGAGAAAAGAACGGTCATATTTAAAGCATGAAATCTATGGAATATAACAGCAACCCCTACCTCTCACTCATGTGGAACTAACAACCCTTTTTCATGTCACGTGGCTCATTGTGAACCTCATTTTAATTTTTCAAGGCTTGACCCATTCACTGGACACACAAATGCAGATGTCTGCCATCTAGTGGCCAAAGTCAGTATCAGCAGACTAATTTTTCTAGAAAACACTCAATATTTTTTTGAGAACAATTCAATCTAAGCCCTGAGTTTAAAAGGCAGGGGAAAAGTAAAGCGTAGGAAAGTCACACATCTAACTGGCCATGCTGTTCTAATACCCTTATCTTTCTGATCTTGACACCAAATTAGGGCAGGCCTGTTTAGAACCCCTTGGGACTAGAGATCTTCTGGATTTTCACAAAGATAGAAGTTCCAGGAAGGCTGCATCTTGCCTTGTTTACTCATCCCTCTATCTCTAGCACCTAGAACAGTGCCTGAAACAATTAAGGAACTTAATAAATTTAATGAACTAGTGAATGACCAGCAGAGGAACTGGAGACAGACCAGACTGTGGGTTGCCTACCACAGGAATTTCTACAATTCTAAAGAACAGCATGGTTGATAATTTTGTTTAACTCTCTTAAAAATTAATGTAATACTTCAAATTTGTGAAATACTATCAATTGTATTATACACGCTTTTTAAAACTTATTTCTAGATCTATATAGAATGCCCCTTAATCAATGAGCAGAACAATCTATGCCTTTTTATGGATATTCATAATAACTGAATTATTATGCACATATGCAGCAGTTCTGGACTATTTTGTCTCACTTTCTTGACATTGTGGTCTTCATATCAATAATATATGTGATATACTTGCTCAGAAAGGTAATCCCTAAATATAGCAATACACACATGCAAAAAATATGGTCTGCTTATCATAGCTCCATAATATAATATAATCAAGAAACAAAGAAAAAAAATGCTGAGAAAACTGCCTATATCTGAGATAAGAACTTCTATTTTAATACCATCTATGAACACATATCCATATTTTTAAAAAAGCACAACATATATTTAGATACAATGGAATATATTTGATGAAAAGTTTCATCTTATTTCTACACCTGAGATCTCAGTCCTTGCTCGATTGTGTTTAAATTCCAGTGGAAAAGAGCACTCCACCCTTCCTCAAAGCCTGAGAAACACCCTAAATTGAATATGACTCATCTTACCCGAGTGAACAGCCTAAGATAATGTACCCCTTGCCAACCCGCCTACTCAGAATCTACTCAGAAAAAAAAAAAAACAAAAAACAAAAAACAAAACAGAAAACGTTTCTCTCTCTCTCACTGTTAATCTTCAACTAGTGGGTCTTAAAATTTAGCAAGCGGAAGTAGCACTCGAGGTATTTATTTAAAATGCAGACTGACAGAACCTGATCCTATTCTGATTCAGCTGGTCTGGCTTTAATCCCCAAGGCTGCATTTTTAACAACCACCCCAAATGATTCTGGTGCACTCCCATCTTGGGCTTTGTATGGCTTTAGACACATCACTATTTAAAAAAAAAAAAATTTTTACCAATCGTCTTTTATTGGGTATTAATTCCTTTTTTTAAATCTCATTTATTTATTTGAGAGAAGGGGGGAGCACTGAGCTGTGTGAGTTGGGGGGGAGGGGCAGAGGGACAAGCAGCTCCCCCCCCTCCAGCAGGGGCTCAATCCCAGAACCCTGAGATTCTACCTGAGCTGAAGGTAGACGCTTAACCAACTGAGCCATCCAGGTGCCTCGAAACACCATTTCTAAACCTTTCTGGTTGTTACAAGAATCCCTCAGGAGACTGGCTACTTATGATGATCAATCAGTAATGCCTACTTCAAAAGTACAATAAGCACCAGTAGAGAGGAGCTCTATTTGGAGGTTGTTACCTGAAAGGACCGTGCCTCTCAAAATGTTAGGGTCACCACTGTTAACCATTATCTATCTACACAGACAACCCTCCAGGCAAGTGAAACTCTGAGCCTGACCTGGGATAATTCTATTATGTTCTGTATGACACTTATCACAAACTGCTTACAGTTTATTAATATATAAACCATTTTGTCATTTATCAAGATACACTGAAAACTGCCAAACCTCGTATTTAATTTTCCTCTCCAAAAGGAGTAGTAAGAGAGAATTCACTCAAACAACAAATACATAATGAGAGTCTATTATGTGCCAAGTACTATTTTTGGCCCATGGGATATATCAGTGAAAAAAACAACATCAAAATGTCTGCCCATACAGGGGCAGATTTCGTGAGCTTCTCATTCAGATTTTACACGACGAAGTCCTAGGTCTAGAAAAATAAATGATGGTGGCTCCAACGAGACACTGAAAACCTAAAGGAAAAACCTGTTATTTACATAATTTAGTTCCAGTGCAGACAAGTCCAGCAAATGTTAGAGCAGACACGGGAACAATAGAGTCGAGGGGCGCGAGGACTGAAAAGGTGAATTTTCTCTGGGAAGGTGGGCCTGCGGTATCTGTGCACCTGCTCATAGTCAGAGCAGGGCTGGCCGCTCAGGAAGCATGGGCGTCTGGACGGAACCCTGGGGGCGGCCGAAGGGATGCCGACGCAAGGACCCTCCAGCAGGCCGATGGGGCCGCACTGCCACAGCAGAGGGAGGCAAGCAGGACGGGACTGACATTCGTGTTGAGCAAACCTGGAAATGACTGTGACCTCCTTACAGAACAGGGAAAGGGAACAGCAGACAGAAAGCGGGAAGACGCGTTCGAGGCCATGGGGACTGTGCGAGGGGGAGGTGGGAAACGCCTGCCTCAAGGAAGAGGCAGTGGGAAGAGGAGGGAAGGAATGGATGGGCAGCTCAGGAAAATCCATCAGGATGAAGAGACTGTGAGAGAACAGTGAGGGCATCGAGGAAATACAAATTCAGAAGGTGCGAGTCTGAGATCCCAGGGTGATTGTGATGCAATCGATTAATACAGAAAAAACAGGAGGCATGGTATATTTTGAGGACAGGTGATGGGTTTCAATGTCCAAACAGAGCATTAGAGGGGCCCAGGTGATATTCTTTGTGAAATGTCCAACAGAGTGCCAGAAACGATGTCCCACGCTCAAGGGAAGAGAACTGGGTCTGCCATCATCCGAAGCCCCAAGTGCAGCTGAGACAGATCTCCAGTGGGAGAAGGCAGACAGAGAGCAGCCAAGACGACTCCTGGGAAGAGATTCGGCATGGGAGAACACAGAAACCCAGACGTGGAGTCCGAAGACCCAGGCTTATGAAATCTCCAACTTTGGGTGAATCACTCAATATCTTGGGACCTCAGTTTCCTCAAACATAGGACGTAAAATGTAGAAATGTCCTCCATATAATTTCACTAACTCAGACCACAGGAATCTCATTCATCTCCAAGTGTTAGCCACTTCTTGCCTGCCACAGTCCTTCCAGGTTTTTTCTTCACAAGACATAACCAGCTTCACTGACAACTGGAGGTTTCCCAAACAGACTCCACCCCTCCCACTACCCAGGCAAATGACCTTCCAGAATTCTACCACAAAACTGATGTTTCAAAAATTAAGAAATATGGTAGTAGTAGCAGACACTCATCTTTATTAAGAGTTGTCTCTCCAAAATTCTTAGAGGAATTTTGATTTTGACTTCTATAAGAATTTTCTTCTGAACAATGCCTTTTAGTATGCATTCACTTATTAACATTCTAAGACATAATACATATGACCTTTAGTTTTTTCTTGGCACTTCTCCCTAAATTGCAGTTTTGTTAAATATACAAAATGAAAAAAAAAATACAAAATGATGGGGCTCCTGGCTGGCTCAGTGGGTTAAAGCCTCTGCCTTCGGCTCAGGTCATGATCTCAGGGTCCTGGGATCAAGCTTCACATCCGGCTCCCTGCTTAGCGGGGAGCCTGCTTCCCCTTCTCCCTCTGCCTGCCTCTCTGCCTACTTGTGATCTCTCTCTCTGTCAAAATAAATAAATAAAATCTTTAAAAAAAATAAAAAAATAAAATATCTTTAAAAAAATATATATATATACACAAAATGATTCTGTTAGATCTTTGTTAAAGATTTTCTGGTTCTTTTTTCTCTAAGCTTAGATTCATTTATGAAACAAAAACTAATATACGTATGTTAGATAAACAAATATTGCCCACATTCAGAATTCAAAGTGAATCATCTGCTCTTTACAGATCTGAAGTACGCAAAAGTTTAAATTTCAATATAAAATTCAGCTATCCGAAAGTACACGTCATCAAACATGATGACTGCAATCTAGGATCAAATACCAGTGATGATTATATTTCCACCAGTCCACCAGCCAATATTAGCCTGAAGGTACAAGAGAAGCTTGTGCCTACGGGGGAGTATTATGTCTTACTCTTACAAATCCAAAGTGTCTAATCCTGGGGGCAGAGAAAGTGCTGAATATAAACGTGCTTAACTGATCAGAATTTCAAAGCAAATGTATTTCTATACTGCTGGGCATTTGATGTGGATTGGTTTTTACGCAATGAAATCAGTAGATCTTATGGACTACGCTGCAGATTTAAAAAAAAATAAGAAGGTAGATTTACAGTTAAAGTCAGGTCATGAACATCGATTATTATCTGTTTTGTATAAAGTAGATGTGAGGATGTATGTAGAAAAATACGAAAGGATTGGAGTGCCTGGCTGGCTCAGTGAGGAGAGCATGTGACTCTTGATCTCGGGGTCATGAGTTCAAGCCCCACATTGGGTGTAGAGCTTACTTTAAAAGAGTATCAGAGAATCAATCATGCATCAAATTGTTAACCGTAGTTTTTCTTACGGGGCACTGGGTCATGACAGACCCTCACTTTTGCCATCATATATATTGTTGTCATGTTTGATTTTTAGTATAATCTCTACTACTTTCATAATGAGAGAGCAGCCAATATGCTATATTTACATATTTTATATGGTGATG
Organism: Potos flavus; assembly: GCA_028534135.1. Classification (NCBI taxonomy): domain Eukaryota; kingdom Metazoa; phylum Chordata; class Mammalia; order Carnivora; family Procyonidae; genus Potos; species Potos flavus. Next base: position 1,426 of record JAPYYM010001471.1, on the reverse strand, counting down.
AGTATACTGCACATTTACAGGAAGACTCCATATAGGGTCCTTTAGAGCAATCAAGGACAAATGAGACATGGCATTTTCAAGGGCTTTGCACTCCAATGTTTGAAATAATTTACACACGCACACATGAGTAAATGTGACCAGTGACGAAACTGAGAATCTGATAAAGTACTAAGAGATGAATTCATAGTAAGAAATGTCAGTTTAAGCAGTCCTTGACAAATTGCTAAAATCTGGGCCCATGAGGATGTGGAAGAAAGGGCATTCTATGCAGCATAAGAACACATGAAAGTCATGAAAATGGCAGTGCATATACAGAAAGGCAAGTGCTAAGGGTAAAGTGAAAGGCGACCTTGAGACTTGGAATTGAATTTAAAATGTAAATCCAAGCTCCTGAACAAGTCAAATGCTAGTTGAATGCAGATGTAATAGATTTAATTGTCATTCAGTAATAATAGAAGGGGACATCAAAGAAATTTTCTGAGGATAGGAGGAAAAAAAAATTATCAGATTGGGTCTTCAATAAAAGCGATCTGTATCAAATGGATTAGTTGAAGAGGGCATAGTCAGTGAAATCATCTGGAAAGCTCAGAGACTGTGTGAGAAAGGTGTACAGAAGGCAGGACTCATGTCAGCTTCCCCATCACCTGGACTTGCTAGACATGTAGATTCTCAGGCTCCAGTCCAAATCTCCTGATTCAAAGTCTGCCTTTTACCAAGATCTCTATGTGATCTGAATGCACACTAAAGTTGGAAAAGCAATAAATCAATGTGCTGGTAATAGGAAAAGAAAAGAAGCCAAGAGGTTTGAACTATTACTTGGTTGAATTATTACAATTTGGCATCTGACTAAATGTAGGAGGCAATGGAAGAGAATAAATCAAGATTACTCAGAAATGTTGAGCTGTAGGATGGTCGGTCATGCTATTCATAGAAATAGGAAACCCCAGGAGAGCAGGATGAGGAGGAAACAGATGAAGGCTCTGCGGTCCAGCCAGCTCATGGAAATGCTCCTTCCAGAAGCCAAGCTGGGCCTGGAGACCATGAAATGGGTGTGATCCACACGGAGGACCCTTGGAAGCCATAAAAATAAATGCAGTTACAAAAGGAGGAGGGGGTGAGAAAGGCGTGGGGGTCAACCGAGGAGAAATTCTTAGCCTCGAGCTGCTCAGGAGATGTGGTGGGGAAGCTGGGAGGAGGTAGAGGAGCCACGGGGAAGAGAGCCAGGAAGCCTGATGCTTGGAAAATAAAGGGAGGGGAAGGTTAGAGATTAAAGGGGACACCTGAGGAAGGGCCACTCGTTTTGTGACTAAGAGGTCACAGGTGACTTGGCAGAATGGTTTTTGTGAACTGGTGAGGATGAAAGCCAGAGAGCAAATGGTTAGGGTCAGAGGGTAGTGAAACTGGGTGTGTGTGTGCGCGCGCGCGC
>JAPYYM010001470.1:0-13438 GCA_028534135.1 Potos flavus | reverse complement strand
GGGTCAAAGGAAAAGTCCCCCAAACAGAGGAAGATCATGACGAAACCCAGACACTGTACGAGGAAGAAACAATGAGGAACAAAGACGTGCTGGGATGGGGTGAGCAGAGATGTCCCAACGGGATCTAAAGAAGGGCTGCAGAGCTCGGGGACGGCCCTGGTCAGTGCTTGAGCTAAATGAGTACGTTCCTCAAGTGTTCGGCCTGAAGAGGCCGCGAGCATAATCAGCAGAACCCGACAGACACGCGCAGGGTTCCTGGCGGCGGCGGTACCTACTCTCCATCCACGCGGTGTTGGCCGGGTCCTCAACCCACCGGGCGAGGGCACTGTCCTCCCGGTGCGCCCGCTCGTCGCTAGGAGAGAACAAACCACAAGATCACAACAGTGGAACGCTCCCTGCCAGGAGACCGCGGGTTGTCCCCGAAGGGCACACCTGCTTCCCCGAGTGTGCACTTCACGTTTCCCCGGACAGCGTCCCGGGTGCTCTGAGTGGCTGCCCGGGTGTTTCGCGGTGTGACAAGCCTGCCACACCCACCGCCTGCACCTGTTAGAAGGACCCAAGCTTGGGGTCCCACCGTACCTTCCCACTCTGCTTTTCCAGGGTACCTTGTAAATCCACACTTAGAGTTAAGCCCTTGAAAAGCTAGTGACCTCTGCTGCGCTCTCGTCTAGTAAGTGACAGGGGCTGGTGACCTTGCTCTGGCTCTGCTGGGGCAGGGGACCCCCTCCCCCGGCTCACTGCTCTCACCCCCTGGGCCTGGGACGTGTCGGGGATAGATCCGGTGACCCTGCTGCCTTTGTGTGGGTGGGCCGAGGCTGTGCCTTCCATCAAAGTCACCCTGGGGCTCTCGGTCCCCCAGAGCAGTCACTGGGAGGCTGAGGGAGCTACACGCACACGTGCAGGAGGCTTCTGTCCTCCCCCGCCCCGCCCCGCCCCGCAGGTCCTAACCTGCACATCCCCAGTTTAACGCCCCAGCTGCGGCTTCTCGACACACAGCCCAAGTTCGAACTTCCATTCCTCGCTATTTATGATGCCCTTGAAGGCCCAGCAGACGCACAGCACAGGACCTGGCACCGCACACAGGAGACCTCAGCGGTCTTCCAGTTTCCCGCCAGGCCTTCTGGAGGGCCTGTTAGGTGCCACACACGGGGCCGGTCGTAAAGTCACACCAGAGTGACCGACGGGCCGTCACGGCCTTAGGGCATGAATCATTGCTCATCAAGGAGCCCATCAAAACCCCCACGAGGACCATTTCACACTCGGTAGCACGACTATACTCTTTAAATATGGAAAGTAAGTTTGCTGATCGTATGGAAAAGGCAGGACTTGTCCGTTGCTGGCGGAAATGTGCCACGGCGCAGCCCCTGCGGAAGACAGATTGCTGTTCCTCGCCCCAAGATCCGGCAGTTCCACTCCCAGGTAGAGGGCCAAGGGGACAGGGAGCAGGGACTCGCTCGTGCCGCAGCATTTGCGGCAGCAGTACTCACAAGAGCCCACTGAGAGGTCAACGTGCGCTCACAAAGGAGCATTACTCGGGCTTGAAGAGGAAGGCAATCCTGACACACATCCCGCAACCCGGGGGAGGCTTGCGAACGTGACGCAAAGTGAAATAAGCCCGACGCAGAGGGACGATGACCGTGAGTCCAATTATATGAGGTAGGCAGATTACGCAAGCCCGTGGGGACAGAGCACGGAGTAGAGCCTCTCTGGGGCTGGGGGAGGGGAACGGTAGATCATCACAGGGTGCGTAGTTTCTGTTTGAGAAGATGAAATATTTCGAAAGTAGACAGCAATGATGTTTGTACAACACCGTAAATGCACAAGATGCCAGTAGTTTTTAGACTTAAAATGGCTAAAATGGCAGAAAGTTAACGTTATGTAGATTTTAACACAATTTTAAGACGGATGATGCAAAGCACCAAAACCCACAGGACGGTAAGCAGGCGTGGGGCGTGGGTTCCCCCTCAGTATGGCTGCCCAGCGACCCCACACAGGCACACCTACCACGCGCCCAGTACACCACACGCTAAGCCTTGGTAAACCTGGTCTTCATCTCTGGAGCACTCGGGCCAGCAGCAGAGGGGGACCCGAGAACTAAGAGTGAGCACACACAGCCGCCAGTTTTACAGCAGTTGTGCTCACACCGTTCTGGAAGGATGAAAGAGGGAAGTGTGTCAAATGGGACATTTAGGCGGGGTTCTGAAATGGAAGTAGGAGTTTGCCTGGAAGACGGGATTTTCCCGGGCATCTCAAGCACACGACATAGCATTTTTGAAGGCAAGTGGCATGAAAGAAAGATCTACAGTCAAATCAGATTGGAGGATTGTAGATGAAAGTTGGGTTAGACACACGGAAAAGTTCCCCCCCCCCCCCCCACAGGATCCTGAGACCCTCTACGATGCTAAACCCCACAGCACATCAGCGACACGGAGCCCAAGGAGGGCTCAGCTCTCTGGTCTACCTGCCTGGGCCTTCACACGGCCTTTCCACAGAACACGACCACCTCGCAGAGCCCCGGTGACACAGAGGGTAGAGAAGACACATCCGTCCAGGACCTGAGAGGGGAGGGTCTCGGGCTGGGGACAGGCCCGGCTGGTCACCACCGCACAGCACCGAGGGCGGGCAGGCAGCCCCTCGTGTCGCGGCATTCCACGTCTCAGGAAAGGGTCACGGACTCAGAGCACGTGCGAAACGTTAATAAAGGTACCTGTTTGCGGGGTCCTCAGAACTTAAAGAATTCAACTGGATGTCTTCTGCCACTTCCTGTGTTTCTGTGAAGAAAGAAAAAAATTCACACAGGTTTAGGCTTAGGGTAACATGTTTAGGAAGTGGATTTTTAGCCTTAAAATGGTTTTGTATTTTTTTTCAACGATAAGCTTATCTTACCATAAAAAGGATTAACTGATAGATTTAAAGCTTTTTTAGGTTTTCCATAAAATGTATTTAAAATAGGATTATAGTAAAGAGCGATATAGAGAGGCCCTCTGAAACAGCCGGAATTAAAATAGTACCCCAAAGAAATCAAGTTGGGGTGACAAAGAAATCTAGTTTCTCTCATTTCTTAACTTTTTCATGGGAATTTACAACTGTGACTTATTTATGGCAGCCTCCAAAGATTCTCATGGGAGGACGAGTTACTCTCATGGTATCTGACAACCAACCTCTCATACACTCACACACGTGTGCACACTCGCACACACGCACGCACACCAAGTCCGTCACACGTGTCTGGGCCGCCGGCTGCTCCCCCCAGGGCTGGCTCACCAACAGGATGACGAGCTCCGGACAAGAGGCCGGGTGCTCATCCAGGGACCGGCCGGTAACGGCCACGTGGGAAACTGTCCATAAAAAGCCTTTAACAAAGACTCGACTGTGTGCTCCTGTCCACGAAAGCTGGGCTTGGGGTACTTAGCTTGGAGATCCCGGCCATCCAGGGTCCCAGGGTCCCGAGCATCACCCTTCCTCGGCGGCGGGGAAGCCCCGGCGGTGCGGCCGGGACCACAGACACAGACTCACTGCGTTCTCAAGGCCACGGAACGGGAGGCATCCGCCAAGGACCATGTGTCAGGTCAGGGGCAGGGGCAGGATCTGAACTCAAACCTGAGCCCCCTTCAAAGACTGCTCGTCCCGCCACACCACGCTGCCCCGAAGAATGACCCCCAGGACCCCCACAAGACAAAGCTATTAAGAAAGCCGTTGAAGAAAGGACCTGAGTTGGCCGCAAACACCCGTCACACCGTGATTGTTTCCTCCGCGGCTAGCTCAAGGGCCCCACTCCCGACCCCTGAAGGCACACCACCCAAGCCTCGTCTCACCTGCCCACCCAAGACGACGCCTTCTTTCCCTGTGCTCCCCCTGTCAAGAAAAGAGGTGCACCCCGATTTACTGTGTGCTCTGACCCGAGCCCTTGGATGAGGGGAGGTCAGGAGAAGGGGTCCACGGGAGAACCACAGGGTGCAGAGTTAAGAAGCTGGCCAGCGCACGGCAGGTGGCCAGCGCAGGTCCAGGCATCAGACCCGAGCCTCGCCCCGAACTCCAGGCTTTCCCACGACCCCAGCAGAGAGCCCGGTGCACCTGTTTGCCTCTGAAGGCTCAGGAGACAAACACAGACCGTGTTCCTGGACCTGGGGACTTACCATAGTGTTTATCATGAGAGCGTTCTATTAACAGCTCTAGGACGACGACACAAAAAGCAACCAATGGGTTTTAAATACACTAAGTTACTTAAATATAATGTTTAATTATTAAAAATAACCAAACGATCTGAAAATAAGCATATTACTTTAATATAAGAATGTATTCCTTAATCTTTTTTAATTGCATCGTCTATCTCATTTTTAGATCGTTCTTACTCACTGGGCTACGAAATATGAACAACATTGTTGGTCATGGTGAATTTCCAAGATTCCTGCCAATTACACTAGGAAAACATACAGGGAAACAACCCTGAAAACCTTGTGTGGTTTCCCAGTGTAAACTCAAGATTCTCTTTAGAGATTTTTTGTCTCCACTGTGCATAACTGGGAAGGACAGAACCGGTTCACTGAAGCCTCACGTAATCTGAGTTATGATTCTGGGTCTGAGGGGCGTCTCATCCCTTGGAACCTCCCTCTGCCTGGGGCAGTCCCCACGGGACGTCAGGGACACACGGCACAGGGTTCGGGGACAGAACTCAGCAGGCTGCGTCCACGGGGTCCGCTCTGCGTAGGACACACCACCCTTGCTAAGGGGAGGGGGAGGGGGCGGTGCTGGATCCTCAGGAGCACGCGGACACCGGGGCCCACGGCGGCGGTGGCAGGTGCCCGACCTCAGCAGGGGCAGGGGCACGGGAGCCTCCGCCTCGGTCCGCCCTGGCGGCTCTCGCTAAGCACCGAGCACCACGGCTCTCAGGGACAACGCAAGTTCACGGCCCGCGGTGCGCAGAGAGGAGCAGGGGCGCTACCTTCGTCGTGCAGGGGTGCGGCGTGGACGGCGACGGGGCTGGAGTAGGCGGGCAGGAGCAGCGGCAGGCTGCAGGGCACGGCGTAGCCGCAGGGCACGGGCACCGAGTACCCACTGGGCACGGGCTGGCTCCCGCCGTCGTCCTCGGCGTCTGCGTCCGCGGGCGGGGGCTGCTCGTCCTGGAAGGGCGCGATGTCGATCACGGAGTAGGGGTTGACTCTCGCCGGGGCCTCGGGGGCCGCGGGCTCGGCCGGGGCGTCCATGTCTGTCCGTATCCCAGCTTCACCTCCTGGAGGCAAACACACACGCATCAGGGGGCACCGCCGCCCTGCCGTCCGGGGCCCAGGCAACACGGGGGCGTCCAGGAGACGCCACATCTGGGGGCTCCGAGGGGCGCCCCCGACGCTGGGGCATCGGAGGGGCCAGCGCGCGCGTGGGGTGGGGGGGCGCCCACGGGGCCGGCGGCTCCCAGCGCGGCCTCTACAGCGAGACCTCGGGGCCCGTGAGCGACGTGGAGAGGCTGTTGTAAGGGGCAAAGACACGGAAGCCTCGCCCCAGCCTGCCCCCCTGATCGGGGAATCTGAGCGGACGACGCCCCCTCCGGGGTCTAATGTGGATCTTACTCGCCCCGACGGTGCTAACTCCGGAACCCTTCCAGGCCACCCGCTGACTCGGGGCTGGTCCGTCTGTATTCGGTACCAACGCCCCCAGGCCCCCCGCGAACACAGACGGGAGGCAGACACGAAGGAAAGCCGGCCGGAACCAAACCTGTCACGTGGACTCAGTCACAGAAAGGTCACGACCACCACACTCCCAGACGCCCACGGCCCCCGCGCCCATCCCACCGGCCGTCAGGGCCGGGGAGCCGCCAGGCCGCGCGTGCTGGTGGCCCTGGGGACCCACCTGAGCCGGAGGGGGCGTCTGCGCCCGCGGGACTGGCCGTGGGGGCGCCCGCAGCCTGCCGGTCGGCTTCCGGAATCTCATCTCCGCTGTCAAAGTCGAACTGCTCCCCCTCGTCCTCCTCGTCGTCGGCAGAGTTGGGCTTTGCTGTGTTGGCTGCAGGTTATGAGAACACGAGCTCAGCCCGCGGAACAATAGACAGAAGCGCCCGTTTTTAGTGACGGGACGTCCGGGAAGCCAGAGGGACAGGCCGAAAATGAAGGAAAGGGAAAATCCAGAAGCAGGGGCCCACAACAGGAAGTCAACCTCAATACGGAACGGATGTGGCTCACGCCCCACGGGCCCCCAGCCCCTCCGGGTCCCGTCCACGCTGACACCTGCAAAGTACACCGCCACCCAGAGGCAGGGGACCTCGTGCTCCCTGCCCACGCCAGGCCCCCCTCCAGCCCTCCGGCCACGCGTCCCTGGGGGAGGATGTGTGCGGGGCAGGGAGGACGGGGCTCGGCCTCACAAATATCACCGAGGGGCCTCAGGTCGGTATTGGGAGGGGTGTCTGAGACGGGCTACCTGGGGACTTGTCCACAGGGATGAGGCCTGGACCCCCCATGCTTGGCTCACAAAGTGGGGGGCAGGTGGGCAGATGCCCAGTCATCCTGTGATGGAGCCGGGGCAGGGGACAGAGGAGGACGTGTGGGGGACAGCACAGGAGGGAAGAGCCTCTGCCTCCTCACTGCGCCCCCCCCAACCCTGGGGCACCAAGTCAGAACACGGAAAACCCCCCGAACGAGACGTCCTTAACCACCCGTGCACAGCTCGCTCAGGGACAGCAAGACGGCCAGCTGGTGTCTGGGGCTCAGACAAATCACAGAATATCAGAAATAACAGTCACTTTCCAGGGCGAAGCTCCAGGCCATTAAGGTTATGTTCCCGCACACTCGCAGGAGGGGACCCCGCGGGACCGAGGGACCCCAGACCCTACAGGAATCTACAGAGTTCCCGTATGAAATAATGGGCACTACGAGGAGGAAAACGTGATCTGCCGAGAGAGATGCCCTGAAGGTTAGCACGAGCCAAAATTGCTCACTCTGCAAGCAAACCAGCGTGCCCCACGGTGACCGGGCATGGGGGCAGCTGCTCCGAGGGGCCCGAGGCACAGAGAGCTCCGGTTCTGTGAGGCTGGGGAGGGATCTGCCGGGACAGGCACCCACTGCCCCAGGCCGGTTCCCTTCCGGATGGTTCTTCCCCGACTTACTAGCCAAACAGTGGGTACACGTGCCCGAGTGTTTCCCGAGGCGCCTCTGGGGAACGTAGGGATTTGACTGCAGTTATTCTAGAGCTGGAGACACGTGAACAGGATCAGAGGCCAGCCTCGGGGTGGCGTGTCTTAGGGCTGAGGTAAAGGAGACATCAGGGACCCCGCCCTCCACACCCCTGTGCCGAGGCCGCAGGGCCCCCCTTCGCTGCTCTGCCCCCGGGGCTGGGGTCCGGGTGGGGTCCTGGGATGGCCTGGGGCCTCGGAGACGGTGGTAAGGGGGTCAGCTCCCCTGGGTCGGGGGGGGCGTGGGGTGAGGCCAGGCCGGGGATGTCCCAGCACGATGGTGGGCGGTCTCCGCCCCTCCAGCTCACAGCCCCCCGAGCGCCCGTCGGTCCCGGGCCAGGGCCTGGGTCAGCAGCGGCCCAGCAGCGCCAGTGCCGAGCAGGCTACGGAAACAAGCTCGCACGCCCCCGGGCCACTGAAGGACGCAGACGCCTGGCAGCTCCGGAGCTGGGGGGACTCGGGGGGCGGGACAGTCCGAATCGGGGTTTCAGAGGGGGACTCATCTCTAGGGAGGGAAGGTGACAGACGTGTATCGATGCTGAAGTCAAAGAGAGCATCCTTCCAGCCGGGGCCTCGCTGTCCAGACGAGCCTCTGGGGGCCCAAAGGGACAGTGGTTTCAAACACCAGGGGTGTGTTTCTTCCTTGAAACTTCGGAATCAGCAACGTGCTCTAACGGGTCCTTCGAAGGAAGCACTTTCCTATCAGAGACGGGTAGCGGGGAGCTCAGGCCGGCCCCTGCGACGGGGCAGCCGGGGGGGGGGGGGGGGCTCTCAGCTGGGACTCTGTGGCCGCAGCACACAGGGGGCCCCAGGCGACCCACGGGGAGCCCCAGGCGGCATTCCAGGACAACTTCACCCTCACTTATGGTAAATGGGAGGGAGAGTGGCAGATACTGAAATGCATTAAGAAAAGGCTTCAGAAAAATATGTTTTTAAAACATGTAATTCTGGTTAGAGTGTGCTCTGGTGACCCCGTGGACGGTAGGTCGCCAATATTTACCAGAGCCTTCTAATTTTGTATATCCTTCATCTCTGAAATTCTACCACGAAATGTCTACCTTCAGGAAATAATCAGAGATCACTAGAATACTTACTTAACTGAATGTCTTATACTAGAAGACAGATTTCCCAAATTATGACACATTTATATAGTGAGTGAGTACTGAAACCATTAAAATCATTTTGTTGAAGTCTACTCAGTAATTTGGAAAGAGGTTCCTGACATATTAATGGTATTTTTAATGGGCCCTTTCACACTCGTTTGATAGAGAATAAATACTGGCGAGGGCTGGAGACCCGGAAGCCCGGTGCGCCGCTGGAGGGAACGTGGACGGGAGCAGCCGGCAGGGACACCGTCCGGGGCTAAACACAGAACTCCCCCACGGCCCAGGAACCTGCTTCTCGGTGGGGTTCCCGTGGGAGCGTGAAAAACAGGCACTCAAGCAGATGCTTGTACGCCCATACAAGTGTGCAACCACACACGTGTGCAACCATACACGTGTGCAACTGTACCAGTGTGCAATCGTACACCTGTGTAACTCATGATTGTACAACCACACACGTGTACAACCATACCAGCGTGCGACCACACACACGTGTGCAACCATGAGTGTGCAGCTATACATGTGTGCAACCGTGCGAGTATGCAACCATACACATGTAACAGTACAAGCGTGCACCCGCTCCAAGCAGCATTATTCACAACAGCCGAGGGGTGGCCACAACCCCAGAGTGCACGGCCGGATGAAAGGATGAATCCAGTGCGGTCGATTCAGACGATGGGACCCACTCAGTCTTGGACAAACCCTGGCCCCTCTACGACGCGGACGGACCCTGAGGCCACGGCACCGAGTAAAACGTGCCCGTCACCCAGGGGCACCCGCGACATGCCTCCACTCCAGGAGGGAGGACGGCGGACGTGCAGGCTGGAGAGGGCATGGGGAGAGCGGCTACGGAGGACAGAGCTCCTGCGTGGGAAGACGGAAAGTTCTGGAGGCAGAGGGGGTGGTGGTTGCACAACAACGTGACTGAACTTCACGCCGCTGAACGGGACACTGAAAGGTGGCCGCAGTGGTCCGTGGTGGGTACAGCTCACCACCATTTAATCCCCTCACACGAAGACCAACCCACGACCCGTGGGGTCTCGGGCTGAGCCGCCGCGAAGGACTGGCATTTTCCTCTCCGCGCTTCTGTGTTGCGCGAACTTTCTACAACAAGTACATTTTTTGTCTGTTTCATGGCTGTTTCTGGCGGAAGCAGTTCTACTTGGCAGTCCGAATTTGCAGAGAATATAATTCTCTGAGGTTCGTATTTAATCGAGACATGGATACGACTCACCCTCGTCCTGCAAGTGAGCACCGTTTACAAGTGAAACCACCAGACACGGACTGGAGCTGGGGGTGGGCAGACCCTCCGTCCCCACGCGTCGTCACCGTGACTTACGTGTGCTCCAACCAACTCGGGTCGCGTGCCGAGCGATGGGAAGATAATCGCAGTTTGGGTCTTTGGCTTTATCAGTAAGTAGCTTATTCACGGAAACAAACTGGTCATGACATGTCTTGGGGCAATAAATCTCTTCAATAGAAAAACCAAAACTGACACATTTTCCAAATACAACTATTTCCATCTCTGTAGACTCCCTTTTGCCGGATTAACCCGGCAAGGAAATGACACCAACTGCACACACGATCGAAAAGGCCAGGGGATGCGGGGGAGGTGATGGCCCCACTCAGCCACGTGAGAAATCACACCACGCACACGTCCCACTCCGCACGGCGGCCCCAGAATCACATGCCGGCTCTTCCCTTGGCCAACACTCTCCATGGAAGGCATATTCTATCACTGGGGGACACTAAGAATTAGATAAAATACACCTACGTGACCTTGCAAACACTGCTTTTAATAAAGCCTGATGACATCTGGCCCCATGGGCCCGAACCCCAAGCCCCCCATACAGGGAGGAAGGGATTCCTGTTGAATGTGTTCAAGAAGGAAAGTGGGCAGCAAAGAGCTTTTCTTACGACCGACCCACACTGACAGGTCACTGTCACCCAGAGTCCACGGCTCGCGTCAGGGGCCGTGCCTCCGATGGGTTTGGACGATGACACGTGTCCACCATGACAGGGTCACACGCAGGAGTCTCGCTGCCCTAAACCCTGTGTTCCACCTGCTCCTCTCTCGCCCACCACCCCTGCTGGGAGACGGCGTCACGGGATGCTGGGGCACATGTCCCCAAAGCCAATGCCATGGGTCATTCATGGCTGTCCCCTCCAGTCACTGGGCTGTTCTTCACCGCCCCGTCTGGCATCAGTGACACTACACTTACCTGGCTTCCTCGAGGACTGACTTGTGTCCCCTCAAACCCTATGCTGGCGGCCGACTCCCCAGTGCCTCCAAACACGGCTACATGTGGAGGGCCCTCGGGTGGGCCCTGATGCCACAGGACTGGTGTCCTCGTAAGAACAAGGGATCACGACACAGGAGGACACGGGGAAGAGACAGCAACTACGAGACAAGGAGGGAGGCCTCCGAGGAACCTTCCCCGCCCACCCCCGGACCCCGGGCCTCCTGCCGCTGGGCTCTGAGAGATGCAGGTCCGTGGCCCTGTACGCGGTAACGGGCACGGCTGCCCACGCGGGCTCCTCCTTGACGGACCCCTGCTTCTGCCCCCACGACGGGCGTTCCAGCATAACCAACACACCCCCCCACCGGAGGCCAGGCCTGCCCATGGCCTTGGCCTTCATCGGCACAAAACCCACCATCCACGTCAGACCTCCTGCTGGAGCTCTGGAGCCACATCCAAGGAGCTCTGCCTGGATCTCCACGAGGCGCCCCCAGCTCAGCCACGCCGCCATCCCTCTCCATCCCTGCGCATTGCCCTGTGGTGAGAGGTCCCCGCGGCAGAAACCTCAGGATCCCCCCAGGCCCGGCCCACTGCAGGGCCATGAATCAGCCCACGGGCGAGTCCCTTTGCTTTAAGCACCCAGGACTCTCCCCTTCCTGACCTCCTGCGGTGTTCCTGGTGTGTCCGGGGGGCGCCCAGGCTCCCACCCGCAGCCCTCCAGGCAGAGAAGCCTGGCTCCCTACTCAGACCCCGTAGCAGGCTGCCCTCCGGTCAAAACCCCGACGACGATCTCGTTGGCAAGCACAGCACCAGGGATGCGGTCTGACCTGCACCCCCCTCCTTCCACAACGGAGCCCCCCTGCCTCGGTCCAGCAGCAAACCATACCGCTGTGGCCAGCACACTTACAAGGAAACAAGAGTTCACACTGGAGCTCTCAGGGCTCAAAAAGGTCACAGTTTCTTCCCAAACTGCAACAAAAGCTAAGTCACTACAGGCTACAATGTTATGCTTACCATGGGGACTTAGAGTCCTAAGGAGCGGAGAGGGAGAGGGACACTGCCTGCCATCCCCCCCCCACCGTGCCGGCCGCCCACCGCTCCTGGCACCCATCGGTCTGCACAGCTGACACAGAGCCTGGGGCTCAAGATGGGCTGGCTCAGGTCACTCACCCCTCAGGGGGACGTGGGCTCCAGAGCTCAGGGACACGCAGAGGGAAGCGGGGGGGGGGGGCGGCGGGGAGGCGGCCCCTCCCAGGTTGTCCCCTCTGCCAGCAGACAGCTCTCCAGGACTGCTGAAAACCCACGAATAGGTTTGAAAGCCATGCCGTGGAGGAACTAAGACAGTGAGGGGAAAAAAAATAAGAGAATATTCATTTTTAACCCCAGAGATAAAGGTGACACATTTTGTCCCTGGAGATGTTAAGACCACATCTATTATAAAAGCTTAATCCAAGATAAGATGTTTCTCTCCTTTCCAAAGAAGACTATTTATGCTTTATTTCTTACTATTATTAGAAAAGAAGAAGAGGGGCGCCTGAGTGGCTCAGTGGGTTAAAGCCTCTGCCTTCGGCTCAGGTCGTGATCTCGGGGTCCTGGGATGGAGCCCCACATTGGGCTCTCTGCTCAGCAAGAAGCCTGCTTCCCCCTCTCTCTCTGCCTGCCTCTCTGCCTACTTGTGATCTCTCTCTCTCTCTCTGTCAAATAAATAAATAAAATTAAAAAAAATAAAAAAAGAAAAAAAAGAAAAGAAGAAGAAAAGTGCTTTGCAAAGCAGCAGACGCAGACAGCTCCCCAACAAGGGGCTATTCACGGCCACCGTCCTTGTCGGCCTCCTCCTGGCTCTGGACGTCCCTGAGGGGGGCGGCTGCCTGTAAAGAGCGGTGTCCCCAGAACAATGCCACCCCTACAGGCCTCGGCACATGGCTCCTGTCCTCTGCGCCCCGCCGGGGCCAGGTGCTCTGCACCCGAATGTGGGCAGGGCCGCGTTCCTCTAGCAATGCCGCAAGGAGGGCTTCTCCTTCCCTACCTGGGGGGCCTATGAATTCCGGGAAGGCACCAGGAGGCCGCAGTTCCCGACCGACCGATCCCGCAGCGTCTCCGAGAGGGCCGTTACGCCCCGCAGCACCTTCCCACGGACCTGCTGGGCGCCTGCGGCGGCCGCCCCACTGCCTGACCCAGACCTCGCACACACCCGCAGGTCGGGGCCGCCGCTCCTGAGGACGGGGGACGGAAGCCCAGGGAGGCCGCCCACCCGCTCACGCCCCTGCCACACAGCCCGGCCCCCGCGTGGATGGAAAATGTCTATTTGGAGTCTGTGCTCATGCAAACGACATACGGAGAGCAGAGCCGAGACCCGATCTCGGGGAACGAGTCCTGTGTCCACGTGGGGCCGGCAAGGACAGCCCTGGTCCTTCCTGCCGGCTTCCCTGCGTCCAGGGGCAGCTGTGAGCAGACGCTTTAACGATGGGGAGCTTATAATTAAAACATCACCGATTCTCTCCAAAGCAACGTCGTGCCCATCACCGAGCGTCCCAAGAGCTACCCGCCCAGACGGTCTCCTCGGTTCTGAACTAGGCTGCCCTCTTTTTGTAAACAGTGGCCTTAAATCCACACCAAAGTCACGGCCACACCGCAGACCAGCCCACGAACATGGGGACCTTCTCCACGCTGTAAGGACCGCTGGCCACACCCCCAGAGCTGCCGGGACCGTCCCCGGCTCCCAGAGGACAGACAGTTCCCTGGGGAACCAAGAACAGGGGTCCGCGGAGGGGACGCCCCCCACCCTCCTGCTCCCCAGCTGAGAGGGCCTGCGGCCCAGCCCGCAGATGGCCTGACCGGACCCGCTAGGCCCCCACAGCCACAGGCCTTACCATCCGGCCTGCTCGTGCCTCTGAACGCACAGAACAGGACTGGTGAGCGTGTGGCGCTAAAGGGGA
>JAPYYM010001469.1:0-13439 GCA_028534135.1 Potos flavus | reverse complement strand
CTGGCCCTCACCCTAAGCCTTGGATGCATGTGCTGAGAAAGTCCCCGGATTCAGGACAGAACTGTCAGTCAGTCATTTCCCAGAAGAGGTTCTTAAGTAGAAGAGAAATTGAAAAGGAAAAGCCAATTAGGATCAGGGAGATCGCTGCTCTGTTGCGCCCGTTTGTCCCTTAGCTGAGGTGGCTTTTTGAAGGGACTGGCTGCTCTCGAATCGGAGCAGAAGCTGAGGGAAGGCCCGTTTCCTTACTTTGCAAAGAGCGCGGTTAGTGGGAATAGTGGGGACAGTGGGAACAGTGAGAGTTCAGCCTTCAGCTCTGCATTTATATAAAAGTGCCCTTGAGGGGGGGAGGGGTTGCCTGGGTGGCTCAGTGGGTTAAAGCCTCTGCCTTCGGCTCAGGTCATGATCTCAGGGTCCTGGAATCGAGCCCCACATCGGGCTCTCTGCTCAGGAGAGAACCTGCTTCCCCCTCTCTCTCTGCCTGCCTCTCTGCCTACTTGTCATCTCTCTCTCTCTGTGTCAAATAAATAAAAAATCTTTACCCCAAAAAAAAAAAAAAAGTGCCCTTGGGGATGAACGTGCAACAATTATCCTGACCGGAGTCCTTTCCGGGAAGCACAAACCCAAGATGAGCGGTTAATGCTGAATCCCCAGGAAATCATCTCTGTACCATGCTATTTCCGGCTCAAGACCATCTGCAAGGGGGGCCTGTGCTTTGAAAATGGAAAGAAAATGAGAGAGTGGGCTCTTTTTTGAGGGGGTGGGGTAAATGCTTTATAAAGCAGTTAACCTGATGAGGGGGCACTTTGGGGTGGAAAGAAAAAAAATCCCGTGTTCCAGTTTAGCGTTCTCTTACCAGTTATGTGACATGTGCAAGCCCTGCGGCTTCTGTCAGCCTTGACTTCCTCATTCATAAATGGAGGCAATGATTTCTATCCACCTCCTGGGACAACTGCGCCGATTAAATTAGATTGCATACAGGACAGTACACAGAGAAAGTAGAGAGCCCTCCACAAATATTGGATGTAGCATTGATCTAGCAAAGTCGCCCTGTGCCAATCTACCCTCCAGGAACCCGAGCCTGGTTGGGGGCAGGGCACAGGACAAGGTACAGCCCAAGTGTGAACTGGGATCACCCAGTCCCTGGGGCCCATGATGATGGCTTTGAACCCCCCACTCCACAGCTGGCCCAACCTAGCGTTTCTCTGCATTCTTGGGGGCAGGGACAGAGTATGCAACCTCACTCAGTACGGGGGTTTAGGAGACAGTCCAGCCCAGGGGTTAGAAAGAGGGGGTCTTCTCTCATACTGTTGGTGGGACTGCAAGCTGGCGCAGCCACTCTGAATAACAGTAGAGAGTTTCCTCAAATAGTTGAAAAGAGAGCTATGCTACGAACCAGCAATTGCACCACTGGCTATTTACCCCAAAGACACAAATGTAGTGATCCGAAGGGGCACGTACACCCAATGTTTATAGCAGCAATGTCCACAATAGCCAGACTACAGAAGGAGCCCAGATGTCCATCTACAGACAAATGGATAAAGAAGATGTGGTATAGATAGACAATGGAATATTACTCAGCCATCAAAAATGAAACCTTGCCATTTGCAACAATGTGGATGGAACCAGAGGGTATTATGCTAAGTGAAATAAGTCAACCAGAGAAAGAATTATCATATGATTTCACTCGTATATGGAATTTAAGAAACAAAACAGGAGTGTAGGGGAAGGGAGGGAAAAATAAAACAAGATGAAAACAGAGAGGGAGACAAATGACAAGAGACTCTTAATCACAGGAAATAATTGAGGGTTGCTGGGTGATGGACATTAAGGAGGGCATGGGATGTAATGAGCAGTTGAGCACTAAGTGTTACATAAGACTGATGAATCACTGAACTCTACCTCTGAAACTAATAATATACCATATGACAATTAATGGAATTTAAAGAAAAAAGAAAGAAAGAGGGCTCTGGATTCAGATGCCCCGGGTTGGAGTGCTAACGCACCAGTTGTGCAATTTTGGGCAAGGGATATAACATCTCTGTGCCTCGGTTTCCTTGCGCTGCAAAATGAGGATAATGGCATATACCTCACTGGATTATCATGAGGATTGATGAAGATTCTTGGCTTGACCAAACTTTAGTCAGACTCCTGAATCTTCTTGTGGGCCCACCTGTGCACTTCCTTGTAAAATCCATTTTTAGCAAGACCTCTGCTAAGTCAGCCTAACCAGAACCCTTCACCTCGATATCTCCTTACTCTCAATATCTGATCAAATTTCTCGTCCCCCCTCTCCTCTGGGTGTCGTCTCCTGGGAGGTCAGTTTAGCCAACATCCCCATCACCCTTGATGTTTCTCTCACCCACCACCTCCTTCCTGCTCCCTGGCTACAAATTCCCACTTGTCCTGCCTTATTCTGAGTTGAGCACAGTTCTAGATCAAAGTCCCTTTTCCCCTATTGCAATAGTCCCGAGTAAAATCTGTTTTTACCCCTTCCACGACTGCCCCACTCGGGCTCTTCTGTGTCAGGATTAAGTAAAGTTAAGGGCAAAGTGCTCCATGCCCCGCTAAATGGCAGTCCAGGCTGTAGGCCAGCGCCCCATCCCAAATGTGCCGGCCCCACCCTGTGCCAACTGCAGAGCACAGCCCCTGTCCTTGGCTTATTTTAAACCAAATGAAGACAAAAATGGAAGTAAAAAGGCTATTTCGGTCCTAGCAAAAGTCACTGAAGTACTGAAAGAGGTGGAGGACATGTATATAAACACACACTAAAATTCAGACAGCCTAACCTTTTAAACAAAAAGTCCCAATTGTGGGGGCGCCTGGGGGTCTCAGTCAGAGAACTGTCTGCCTTCGGCTCAGGTCATCATCTCAGGGTCCTGGGATCGAGCCCAGCATGGGGCTCCCTGCTCAGTGGGGAGTCTGCTTCTCCCTCTCCCTCTGCTCCTCCCCCTGCTTGTGCTCTCTCTCTGTCAAATAACTAAATAAAATCTTAAAAAAAAAAAGTCCCGATTGTGCATGTACCAACGTGGCTCCTGCCCCATCACTGGGTCTCTGTCCCTCCCTTTTGGTGACAAATGGCTTGTCTTGGGAAAGTAATTTTGCCCTCACTCCTGCCCAGGACCTATCTCCTCACAGCCAGAGGACCTGTAACAGAGTTCTCCTGAACAAAGACAGTTCCCTCCCTGAGCAGGATTCTGGTGCTGCTGTGAAGACAACAGCACTATTTTCTCTCTCTATTACAAACCCAAGGAGGAGGAGACTGGTATTGGGGTCAGGAGTGGTTGACTGCTGGAGGAGAAAGGGGGAGCTCACGGATAGAGACCCAGGTAAAGGCTGGGGAAGA
This sequence comes from Potos flavus, assembly GCA_028534135.1. Classification (NCBI taxonomy): domain Eukaryota; kingdom Metazoa; phylum Chordata; class Mammalia; order Carnivora; family Procyonidae; genus Potos; species Potos flavus. Next base: position 10,096 of record JAPYYM010001469.1, on the reverse strand, counting down.
ATACCTGGAGGGGGGGTGTGTGTGGCAGGAGACATCGAGGAAAAGGGAGCATGAAGTCCTCCCTCACCCCTCCCCCTCCCTGCAGGGACAGACGGGAGTCCTGAAGACACCCAGGCACTGGGACAAAGGCCGCTTTGCTTCTGTTCCGGCCTCCCCTGCGCCCCAGGCGCTGGCTTGGTAGAGGAAGCCAGAGGCACACCCCCCCCCCAGCTATTCAGAGCAGCCTTACCCACAGGCACAGCAGGTGGCTACTCAGGCTATGTGGTGTGAGCGCCCCTAGAAAGATGCCGCATTAGTTTCCTAGGGCTGCTGTACTAAATTAACAGTAGCCTAGAGGCCTCAAGTCCAAAACGACTCTTCATGGGCCAAAATCAAGGTTCCCTTTGGAGGCTCTGGGGGAGAGCCTGTTCCCTGCCTCTTCCAGCTTCTGGAAGTCCCTGTGCTCCCTTTCTCACACCAGCTGACCTCTTACTTCTGTCCTCACACCTCCCCTCCTTCTATCGCCACATCTCCTTCTGCCTCCATCTTACAAGGATACTTGGCATTACAGTTAGGGTGCACTTGGGTCATCTGGGATCATCCCTACCGCAAGATCGTCTGCCAAGTCTCTTTTCCCATATAAAGTAATAGATTCACAGGTTCCAGGAATTAGGACATCTTTGGGGGCCATTCATCAGCCTACCGCAGACACCCTTCCTAGAAACAATCTCATACCCATTTCTTACCCTCAAACATCCCAACAACTAGTTTTGGGGTCAGTGCATAGGCATAGACCCCACTTCACAGTTGCGGGGCTGGGAGATGCCAGGCAGCTTGTTGAGCATCTCTTCAAACCCTGAGAACCCATTGGGAGGAATGGGTTGGGCACAGCCCCAAGAAGGTCCTATCCCAGCTGCTCATCCAGGGGCCAGACTGAAATTTGCAAGGTCAGGAGTCACACCTCTCCCTGAGGTGTCCTCCCCACTCCCACCACTCAGCCCTACTCTAAGCACAACCTATTTTACCGTGTGATCTTGAACAAGTCACTAGACCTCATTCATGAGTCTGTTGCCACTTCTGAAAAATGGAGCTCAGACCACATCATCTTTTGGGGGCCCTTCAGCTCTGGGGCCTAGGATCCTTACACGTCGCCTGGCCCCAGGCTGACGGCAGATGGGGATAGGAGCCTGACTGCAGGACCAGAAGCTGCCAGTTTGAACCAACATGACAGGGGCTGTGACCCGTTTCAGTGCTAGAGACAGACCAGCCTTAGAAGCGACACGAATCAGGAAACCCAGGTTCTAGCCTCGGGTCTCCTCACGCCTCCGGGACCTCAGGAAAGTCGCTTTTACCATCATAGCGTCTCATTCCCCAAGTATAAAGGAGGAATAAAGAATATCTTCCTCATCTACCTCCTAGGAGTGTCGTGAAGATAAAATGATATGCAGTTGGAGAAAGCATCTCACGGGTGTCAGAGACCCAAACCGGGCAAGTAAGGACATTCATTTTGTTCAGGCTACTGCTGGACGAGATTAGACCGCCTCAGAGGTTTGACCTGGGCTCCTCCAGGGAAGAGAGGGCACAAGGTACAGGGAAGGGGACCTGTGGTTGGAATTGTGTTGGGATCCAGGGAAGTCTCGGCCAAACAGGTGATGTTGATTTGTGTCTAGCTGGTTTCCGGGGGACCAAGAGTTCTAATCTTAACTGATCATCAGGAGACAAAGAGCTGGGAAGGTGGCAGGGGAAAAAGGGAGAGGGTCTGTATTTGACCTTGACTCAGGCCACAAGATACATGGGGTCTTGCTCTGCATTTCTCCCTCTTAGGCAGGCCTCGCCCCCTGCACCCTCTAGGTGGTTTCACTTACCTGGAAAGCCAGCCTCAGCATCCAAAGAATCATCAGTCTGGCATCCAAAAGTAACTGAAAAGCAATGTAAATGTTTACTATAGTCATCTGAAAGGACATGAAAGGCAGCTTATAACCATAGCATAGAAGACATATTGATGGCTATTTCTACCATGGCTCAGTTACCCCAAAATTGCTCCCCTCCTTCACACATTCTCAAAACCCAAATTGCGGGGCTCCCGCTGCTCACTTCCTGACGTTTTCAATACAAATCAATTCAGCCACCCTTAAATACCAATTTCCCCTTCACCCTTTACACCAGTTTACACCACATAAGCCCAGAAACCTAGGCTAGATATGAATCTAAATCTGTCTTCTTTTAGGTTTCTGCCCGTTTCCCACTTCCGTCCAAGAGGTCTACTCCCCTGCCGTCGAGCACCCTCCTCGCATGGGGTGCTCTGCCCTGGCTCCACATTCAGACCCCTAGGGTTCTACTCCAGGGTCCCTGGTGGTTCATCTGGGGTTCAGGCTGCTGATCCTGGTATGCAGCCCATCCTGGAAGAGGGTCCTCATTCCCACTGTCATCTGAAGGACTTCTGTCACTGGCAAGTGTCTAGCTTTCCCCACCAGACTGCACTCACTTCCAGGGCAGGTCTGGTGTTCTCTTTACCTTTGAACCCCACCCTACCTCCAAAGCCCGGTACCCCATTTGGTCTTATAGACTTTTGGTGACAGAAAAGAACTTAAGAACTTAGGGGTGACCAAAAGCAAAGCTCTTATTTTATAGGGGAAATGGAGACACAGAAAAGTTCAACAATGCATTAGCAGTCACACAGCCCATGAAAGCAGGTGTCCCACCTCCTGGGGTGTATGATTCCTCCTGAGCCTCTTCCTGGCCCTCTCTCCTTCTTCCCCCTCCTCCAGTTTTGGAGGAGGGACAAAGCTCCCCTTCAGATGACTTTGGCTGAGGCCCATCCTGCCCTGGCTTCCCTAGCCCATTTGGGGGATCTGGGGGCCAAACCCTGGGGTATCCCAGGCTGTGGGACTCCAACAGCAGGTGGAAGGAGGAAATCTGGGCCCCCATGGCTTGTGGAGACCCATTTCCAGGCTTTTGGTTGCTTTGGCCTTCCCATAGCATGTAGGAGACACTGCAATGCCCCCACAGTCATAAAGGGCCTGCCCCTTTTTTTTCTGAGATCTGTGCTCCTGGCCAGCAATGCCCTTCATGAACTAGCATGGATTTGAGGGACCCAGGTGCCAAGAAGGAAAGGTTCCTGGCCTGGTACCCGTCTCCAGTTGCCAGCCCCCAGCTGAAGAAGGGACTTAAGAGATCTGCGGGGAGACCCCCAGCCCTAGGGGACCCTAGAGAGCTGCAAGACTCAGGCTCTTGGGGGCAGACCACATCACAAGTTGAGGGGGCACCATTGTCCGTGAGGCTGGAACCCAGGTAGGCAGTGGCCCAGGAAACCTCTTCAAGGCCACCAAATAATTGATTGTATTAATTTCTTATGGCTGTTTTAACAAATCACCACAAACTTGGAGGCTTAAAACATACATCGATTGTCTCACAGGGGTGAAAGCCGGAAGTCCAAAACCAGGTGTTGTTTGGGCTAGGCTCCCTCTGAAGGCCCTCGGGGAGGAAGGCTCTAGAAGGGCTCTCCAGACTGCAGGAATGCTGGAGGTGTGGAGTCACACCTCAGCCTCTAGCTGGCCCTGAGCCTCCAGATCTGAGGTACTTGGGCATCAGTCCTGTCCTGGAGTCTCCAAGAAACAGGGTCTCAATCCCATAGTGAGCCCTCCAGAACATTAATGGTTGTTCCGCAATAAAAGAGATCTATGGTCCGATGCACTTGAAAATACCGGATTAAATAAAGCTAATAGGAATTTGCAGACCCTTCGTTTGCTCCCGGGCCTCACCGTTCTCTAAGACGGCACAGAGTGTGCCCCTCTGGAGCCCGAGGTGGAGCCAGTGCTCCCCAGGGGAGCCGACCCACGCCAGGCAGTAGTCACAAAGCCGCGCCTTTTCGTCGGCACTGTTTACTTCCTTGGTTCTGTTTGGCAGACATCCCTCCTGAAATGAAGGACATCCCTCTGGAAAATTACAGTCTTCCTCAGGTGTGCTGGGCAGGGAGGTTCACCTTAAGGCCAGACCCTGAAAGGGAAACCAGGCCCCGTGGGGGGAGGGGGTGTCATGGCGACAGCAGTGGCCAGAGAGGGGCCAACCCCCATCCCAGGGAAAGGTGAAACTCCAGCTGCTTGAGGCAGACTATTCAGCCTGCTAGTGGCCCCACCGGTGGGGGCTCCTTCATTGCACCCCCTCCCCCTGCCCTCAGGTGTCACACCTGTCAGGCCCCTCCCTATGTGGGCTTCTAAGGTCTTCTCTCACAGCCCAAGCTGGGCCAGCCATAAAATGTGCCTCCTGGGGGTGCCTGGGTGGCTCAGTCCGTTAAGCATCTGCCTTCGGCTCAGGTCATGATCCCAGGGTCCTGGGATCGAACCCCGCATCAGGCTCCCTGCTCCACAGGGAGTCTGCTTCTCCCTCTGCCCCCCACTCCCCCTGCTTGTGCTTGCTCTCTCTCACGCTCTCTCTGTCAAATAAATAATAAATAAAATCTTTAAAAAAAAAATGTGTCTCCGGCTCCAGCCTCCCCTCTACATACCCTCCCTCCCTGGCTTCTTCCTCCTAACGCTTCTGGCGCCCAGCACCTCTGCTGTAAGAAGCCCCACTTCAGGGCCACTGCACCTTTCCGGGAGGTGTTGGCTTGTTTAAATTTAGCCACGGCCTGAGGGGTTTTAGGAGATGCAGCTGGAAGAGAGGAGGCTTGCTGGCCTCCTGAAACCCCTTTGCACTGGCGGCCTCTACTGCAGCTCTCCTCAACCCAGTGTCTGTGAGGCTCACTGACCACCTCCAGGTCCGTGAGGCTCTGGTCCCAAGCACCAATATTTTATGAAAGCTCCCCAAGTGATTCTCATGCACCCCCAGGGTGCAAACCACTGCTCCAAAGCCGGGCTCCTAGAAGGTGCTGGTTAGAAACATACTCTCAGCCAGCACCCAGCACCCAGCACTCCCCCACCCACAGGCTGAATCAAAGTCTGCATTCCAGCAAGGTCCCCTGGTGGTTCATATTCCCATTCCCATCACCAGTCTCAGCATCCTGTTGGGGGCGGGGGTGGCAGGGGCGCAGGACCACGCCCTAATCCCCACTCTGCCCCTGAGCTGTGGAGTCGCCCTGGGCAACTCACTGCCCCTCTCTGCACCTGAGTTTCCGCATCCGTAACACGCACGTGTTGGACAGAGTCACCCCTGCCACTACCTGTACCTGAGGCCTGCAATGTGCAGCCACGGCCAGGCACCTCTGTGCTCTGCTGCTCACTGCGCCACGGAGCTCGGGCACGCCTCCCTCACTGTCCCCCCAGAGCGGACTCCCTGCAGTGTGATGCTGACCTGCACAGTGGCCACCAGCGGTCGAGCCCCAGGCAGCCAGCCCGGCAGCCAGCCCCAGGCTACATCTCTGTCCCTAACTTCCTATTTTCTTACCGAAGGTCTTTGCTTCCCAGCGAATATCTTATTTTCATAGTTAAAAGGAGCTATTGTGGCAGCGTAAAGGGTGTGGGTTTCAAATGGATGTGGGGGTGTGCTCCAGGTCTACCATTACCGCTCTTGGAAAGGATGGAAAAGACGGGGCATCAGCCAATAATCCCCTAATGGCATGCTGATTGTGAGCAGTAAGCTACAAGGGCAGACGGCTCCACGCAGAGATCTCCGTATATAGATCCCAGGAGCCCTTATTCGGGTAAAGACACCACCCCAGCACCAAGTAGGATATGCTTATAGTAACCCAAATCCCGAGACTGTGCTGCAATGAGTCATGATAGCTGCCTTTCTGCCATCCTACATCTGACTCCCCCTCCTTAGAATGGAGGGTCCCGCTCCAGAAGCCTTTATAGGAGCAGGCTGGCTTCCCATTCTGGAAGCTGAAAAGGCCACCCACTTCCTTCCACCTCCCTTGTGGTTGGGGTGGCTGGGGTGGCTGGGGCGTGCACAGTGACCCAGGTTCCACACATTGGGCATTGGGGCAGGAAGGGATATTTATTCTCAAGTAAGTGACTTATAAGAGCAGACACAGAGGCCACCCCATGGGGCCCGCCATGGTGGCTGGGGTGGACGACGGGATGACAATTTATAGTAACGGGTCACCTCAGCCTCTGGTGTCCTGTGTTCATCCTGAGCAGTGGCCATCCTCCCTGTGGTGACATTTAGTGCCTGAAGCTGTAGGGTCCCACCTCCTCATTTCGGGGAGTGATCCGAGCTCCTGGCTGCTTTGTCTTCTACTGGTTCCCACCTGGTCTCTGAGCTGCCTGCTTCAAATTTAAGGCAAGTCTCTGAGTTCCCCTACCCCCCAAAAAACTAGTTTCTTTTTCTGCTTACATCTGCTATTACTGAGAATCTGACTGAATCACAGATTAACTGAGAAAGCACCAGGAAAATGTTAGTTGCCCATATTCAAGGCCTCCAGGCAGAAAATCCTCACAGATACCCCACCCCTAACCCGGCCCAGGCGGCTCCCATGGTGAACTCCCCGGCCCCTCAGGGTCTACAGGGCCAGAACCCCACAGATCTGCCTGCAGCCCCCGCCCCCTCCCCACCCCCCACCCCTGCCCTGGCAGGCCAGGTCAGCCCAGAATGAAATATGTTCCTCAAACTTATTTTTCTTTCACAGAGCCAAGGACATAAAATTGGAAATAAATACTCCAGCCAGAGGGTGAAATGGGGTTTACTCTGTTTCACGGTCACTATAATTATTAATAAATAGGGCGTGATTGCTATTGGGACATGACTGCAGGGGGCTGAGGAACACATTTTCCTACCCTTCTACAAGTCTGGAAAAGAGGGAATGACCAGGATTCAAGTACTCACTGTCCCAGAGAGGGTGAGTGGCTGGCCAAGGTCACACGGAACAGAGCCGGAGCTAGGATCCAGGCCTGGAGCCCCGAGCCCGCCCTGAGGGATCTTGACACAGGCTGTGCATGGAGGCAAGGCTTGAGCCAGGTTTAACAGCAACATAAAAATTATATGGTCTCGGAGGCGGCTGGGCAGCTCAGTCGTTAAGCGTCTGCATTCAGCTCAGGTCATGATCCCAGGGTCCTGGGATCGAGTCCCATATCGGGCTCCCTGCTCAGTGAGGAACCTGCTTCTCCCTCTGCCTGCTACACCCCCTGCTTGTGCTCTCTCTTTCTCTCTCTCCAACAAACAAATAAATAAAATCTTTAAAAAACCAATGATATGGTCTTGAATTGCATCCGAGTTACTCTGCGGCATCCCTAAAGACCCCCATCAAGACGGGTTTCACATTCCACCTGCAGAGAGCTCACCACCTTTAAATAAACCAGCCAGGCCCTTGCAGGCTGTGCTGTTCAGTCCAGGGCCTGAGTGCCTTCCAGAAGGTGTACGGCGGGAGGAGGGGGCGCCCTGCCAGGCCACTTCTTGCAACGTACTCTAGAGGTTTCTTTCCACTCACACGCGACACGATGCACACCTAAGGTTATTCACTGTGGCCTTTTTTCCAGGAGCAGGAAACCTAGCGGAGAGCCCATGTATCCATCAACAGGGCCTGCGGAACACGCTTGTACACTGTGGGTCCTTCCGCCACTTAAAAAATACATGAGCCGGCTCTCTATGACGGGTGTGGAAGGAGCCCCAAAATACACTGTGAGGTGAAAACGCCAAGCTGCAAAACTAGGTATAGTAGCTACCATTTGTGCAGAAGAGGGAAAACGCCCTTCTGGGACTATATATGGATCTCGGGAGCGCACTTCAGACAGAAACATCAGTGGCTTCTGGAGAGGTGGACTGGGTGGCTGGGAGACAGGAATGGGAGGGAGAATTTTCACAAAATGTCCTTTTGTTCCTTTTGAATCTGGAACTATAACCATGTATTACCTATTAAAAAAAAAAAAAGTCGGTTAAGTGTCTGCCTTCCGCTCAGGCCATGATCCCAGGGTCCGGGGATCGAGCCCCACAGCCGGCTCCCTGCTCAGCGGGGAGCCTGCTTCTCCCTCTGCCTCTGCTGCTCCCCACCGCTCATGTTTTTTTTTTTTCCTCTCACTCTCTTAAATAAATTTTTAAAAATCTATAAAAAATAATAAAAATCAAAAAATAAAAAATAAATTCATATGATAGCTTTGTGGTTGCACAGGATTTTTTTTTTTTTTTTTTAACTTATTCATTTGAGAGAGAGTGCAAGCAAGAGCATGAGCAGGGGGGTGAGGCAGAGGGAGAGGGAGAAGCAGACTCCTCACTGAGCAGAGTCTGACACAGGGCTCGATCCCAGGACCCCAGGACCATGACCCGAGCCAAAGGCAGACGTTCAACCGACTGAGCCACCCAGGCATCCCTGCACAGGACGTTTTTTTTTGTTTTTTTTTTTAAATAAGGACTGAAAGAACTGGATTTCAGATGGTCGAGTTTCAGCCATCAGTGAGGGGGATATTTGGGGAACAGGAGACCCTCCCAAATCCGGAGGTGGCGGTCTTGTTTATGAGAGGGAGGGGAAAGAGGGTGGGTCATTCCCCGAGCCTGGGGGGCCCCTTGGAAGGTGGGCCAGTTCCACCAGTGGGGCAGTCTGCCCATCTCCCTGGCCCGGGGAGGATGAAGAGTGTGGGTGGGGGAGGCAGGCAAGACTCTGCTGTTCACCCAGCCGAAAGCTGCAGCGGCTTGGCTGCTGCCACTCAGGGCACAGGATCACTGGGAAGATGCCTTGATGGAAAGGGTGTCCCTGCAGGATCATCACACCTGGTAACCCACCACGGGAGCGACATCCTCTCGGGTTATGCAGTTGTCCTGTTCCAAGCTCCACTTCCAAAACACACATCTCGTGGCTGTGGATCAAGGGGCATCCCAAATACTGTCCCTGACAGCAGTTTGCCAAAACTTCTCACCTGGACTGGAGGCGCCCAGGTGACAGGATAGCCTCGACGGTAAGTTGAGTAATGCCCACCCCCTGCCCCCAAAAATTTGAGGTTGTCCACCAGTAACCTCAAAATAGGATTTTAAAAAACAGTTTCTAAAAGTATAATTAAGGTAAAGTTCTTAAGAGGAGATCATTCTGGATTAGGGTGGGCCCTAAATCCAGTGACACGTGCCCCGATAAGGGAAGAGGTCAAGAGATAGGGAAAGCCACAGGAGGATGCGGGCAGAGTGAGGCATCCACAGACCAAGGGATGTCAGGGGTTGCTGGAGCCACTAGAACCTAGGGACAGGCATAGATCCCGTCTCTCTCAGAGCTGCTGGACGGGACCAATCCGGCCAACACCTTGATTTTACTTCTGACCTCCGGAATTATGAGAATATAAATTTCTACTGTTGGAAGCCGCCCAGTTTGTGGTATTTTGTTATGGCAGCCATAGGAAACGGAGACAGCCTTTGAGCTGGGGGCTTGAGAGGAGGGGGCTCGGGGCATGGAGGGTCACCCTCAAGGACTTTGCGAACTAAGTGCCCGCCCAGCTGCAGCGTGACCCCGGGGAAGGAGGAACAGCATGGCCTGTTTGAAGACCCACGTCCGGGAAGGTTGGGTCCCCTTCTGCTCTGGGACGACTGGTTCACAGTTCCCTGGGGCAGGAGCATCCCCCGCAGTGGGTGTTTTTCTCTAATGGGGAAGGTGTGCCTGTCCTGTCGCTAGGAAACAGGGAGCTGGGCCTGCAGGCTCCCAGCCTGGAGCGAAGGCAGATGGTGGCAAGATTAAATAGTGCCTTTCATTTCAACATAGGAAATGTTTTCAATTCTCCTCTCTTCGTGTCTCTAAAAAAAGGCAAGTGGCGGAAACGTCCCGCTGGAAATTTATTAACAAAAGCCCAGGCAGCCCAAAAAAGCAGACTCTTTTCTTTTCACATGTCTTTCCAACCAGCCTGCAGGCATTTTGAGAGTGGGAGCTCTGCCCTATTCCCATGACCTGCCAGACACCTCGCTGAGCCTCATTTAATCATCGCTGATGCTCGACAAGGGTAGTTCTATTGCTAGCCCATTTCATAGATGGGGAGACTGAGGCCTACAGATTGGAACTAACCAGTTGGTAAGTTGTGAAGCCAGGACTCCATGAACGACGGCACTGTTGTGTATCATTAATGGTGATGTTTGTCAAAGTACTTGGAAATGATAAGAAGAATTCAAATACAGAATCTCATTATTATTAACAATAATGAGAACAAACCCACTCTGTCTTCTGGGCAAACTTAATTTGGGGCAAGGAACTAAGTGGACCAGGAGAGATGAGATG
>JAPYYM010001468.1:0-13440 GCA_028534135.1 Potos flavus | reverse complement strand
AGAAGGAATGTGAGTCATAGTTGATCACGAGTCTTATAGATTAAACAAGGAGAAGAGAAGGGTGTGCCTGGTCAATCAGCATGGAATTCGTTACAGAATAAGCGCGCTTAGCACTTAAACGGATAACCCCATCAGCAAGCTCTCCCGGAGGCAGGGGAGATAACGAAAGAGGGAAGCAGGCGGTGTTCCGCCCTGAGCGAGCCGGGTATCCCCAGCTGCTCGGCTTCAAGATCGTGTATCTTCCCCTCCACCTGAGGCCTGCTGGACTACCATGTTTTTCTCAAGGTTATCTTTAAGCATGCTTGCATGACCAGCACAGCTCCTCCTGGTTATATTTTCAAGAGTGTATTATTTTGAGGGATGGTTACATACTCCTATTTGTTGGACATTTATATTTTCTTCTCAGCGAAATGCTTTTTACATCTATTGCTTATTTTTCTATAAAATTACTTGCTTTTTTAAATTAATGGGAACTGCTTAAAAATTTGAATGTTAGGTATTAGCTTGTTAGATGTGTTGCAAATATTTTCTCGTAGGTACCTTATTTTTTAACTTTCACCCATGGTGTGTTTTGTCCAAGTTTCTCCAAAATTCTAAAATTTCGATGATGTTCAGTTTATCATTTTTTCTTTGATGGCCTTTGCATTTTCTGTGATGTGGCTCATTGGACTAAAAGTTCTCTGTCATTGGCTCTTTGTCCAGGAATTTCAAACTTCAGCTATTTAACCTAACCTTTTCCTTAAATGTTTTACCACAGGCTGTCTGATAAAGGCTTTAGCTGTTTGTTTTTATATTTTGGTTGCAGATAAGTGTACAATTTGGTCAATAGATGTTTTAAATTTACAGAAATGTACCTTGATATTGATCCTGTATAGTTGAATTCTTTTGTTTTGATGCCTTTAATGCTTCTTTTATTTCTGCCATTTTGGTGAGGAGTTTGGGAGTTAGTTTTGTTAAGTTATCTTTCATTTTCACATGGAGAGGAAGCTGTTAAAATAGCATGTTGGCCCACAACCAAAGTGTGAGTTTTCATGGAGGACCCAGCTTCAGGAAAGATGTGAGGATGGGTCCGCCCACAGGGAAGGGAGTTTTAGACAATAAGCTTGGGCTGCTTAGAGGAGCAGAGGTTTGGGCAAGTTCAACTACATCATCACACCCACATTTGGTAAAGGCAGTCCTGCAGAGGTCATCCCGGGAATTTCCTTGGCATTTTCCCACTTTCCCAAATCTACTCAAGTACAAATAGCCCAGGCTGTTCTCTGTGGTCTGCAGTGCACCTCATGTTGCCCCATTAGTTCAACTGAGGGGAGTGCCAGTTCTCTTCCAGTAGCAATGCCCAGGCCAGACAGGTTGTAAGTAGCCCCTGATAGGATGTGAGCTGCAATGGTTTTGGTCCTTTTAGGAGCCACCGGGGAGCTGGTGAGCACTAGAGCAGAGAGCCCTGGATTGGGGAATTGGGAGTTACAGATTCTAAGCCCAGCTCTACTATGAATTTGATTCTGTGTATTTTTCAACTGCGGGGGTCAGATAACATCTACTACTTCACAGTTCCTTCTGCTTTCATTTGTTGTGAATGTCAGCTTGGCTACATGAATACACTGTTTTGGAGATTGTGCCTCTTATGAACAGGTTCTAGAGATTCTAGTGGTGGTGAATGACCAAGCTCTTTCCCCCTTCTTGGTTTCCATTAATGTTCCCTCCACTTATCAAGATCATGGGCATGTTAAGCGGGTGAAATAGAAGGACTTGATACCAAAAAACATGGATGATAATATCTTAGAGCTTAAAAATTGGAATATGGACTTCACGATCTCTTAAAATTATTTCCGTGTCTAGGATCTTTGGCTTTACTAGTACTTACTTGAATTCAATTGAAGGCACACTTAATGGTGTGCATAATTTTTGCTGTTGTATGTGACAATAGAACATTAATAGAAAGAATCTGACAAACTGCGTTGTGTTTACATAGCAGAATCATATTCCTTACTTTTTATAACCAGCATAAATATTGATAGTCCTCTCAAATACAGCTAGGATATCATGTAATCATATTATCCATCTTCTACTCTAAGACAAAAGTTCTGGTCCATTTCTTCAGTAGATGGGCTCTCTGCTCTTCAATTATCCACCCCAGTGGTTCAGTTCTTCCCTCTTATCACCATCACTCCTCTTATAATTTCTCTGATACTCATTCACGGTAAACTTTAAACTGGGGGCTTCAGAATGGATACTGATTGCTGGCAATTCTGGAAATTACTGGATGCTCTGAATATTGGGAAGTGAGGGGAAGGTCAGGATCAAGTGGAATAAAGGCTGAAGCTGAAAGGGACACATGTCATCATAAGACATAGGTTTTTGCAACCTTCTTCTGGGCATGGAAAATTCAAGCTATACTCAATGGCTTTTGAATCAATGAAAATACAGCCCTCTGGGTTGTGTCTCTTGGGCCCTCCGAGCATCTCTTGGGCTGATGCCTCTTCTCCACATTTGTGGTTCACGCACAGAACAGACTACACTCTCTGTTCATAGGTTTGCGCATCAGTTTGGCAGAGGGTCCCCTTCTGAGGTCTGAGCATCAGTCCTGCAAGGTCCTTCCTTTGAGCTCCTAGGTTCTTTTGTTTCCTCTTGTTTCTTTCCTGCACTTGTTAATATCAGGGATCCTTCAGCGCCTTCTTGTTACTCTTTAGCCTTCTAACATATTTTGTAACCAGTTCCCTTTGTTTGAAATGCCTTGTGTGGGTTCTTCCCACACTACCAAACAGAGACCTTTAGACATCATTTTGTGGTGAACTTCCCAAGAAAGGAGGTATGTTGACTGATACATAATTGAGAAGCTCTTCAGTTGGACAGAGGGGACCTAAGAGACGTGACACTGGCTGAGCCTGGCTTTGAACACAAGTGTGTCCAAATTCATTATCACACTCTCTCCTGGAGTAACAAATAAACTGGAAGCCAAAAGTGATGGTATTGATTGCTCAACAGGAAAGGACCATGTTCCTCCAAGGCCAACAAGGAGATGGGGGTGAAAAGTATGAGAGGTTGAGCAAGGAGACTTTTCAGGGGTGAGAAGAGGGGCTCATGGAGGTGCTTGCCTAGAAGGTTCTGTCTTAGCCCTTGCTCCCCACTCCCCAGCCAGGCAGGTAAATATAAAGTTGTTTCCAGTCTGTCTTTTGAAATTCATCTCAATCAAGTCAGCTTGTGCCCCAGAAAATTTTTGTGCTTGACCTCAGCAGAGGGAGGGTTGGGGTGTAACAAACATGGTACCAAAAAAAAAAAAAAAAAAAAAAAAGTAATAATAGCTGTTACCATTCATTGAGAACCTACAAATGCCCCTGCATTACTAGACTAGAAGGTAGAGGATAAGTTGGGATCTGGGGCTCAGGTTTTAGGAAGATCATTGCTGACCATTTTAGTCCTTAGGCAATTCTGGAGTCCGCTGCATTTTGGGGGCACCAGGAACCAGGCTTGCTTCAGTTAAGGGTACGCTGCTCAGTGCCTGTGGCTTCTCAAGGGGGCGGAGGTGCCGAAAGAGTACAATAGGGGAGCTTTCAGTCTAGCCGTCTTTTCAGGGGTGGGCCGAGGTGGTTCAGGAGTGGTTGGATGGCCAGGAATGCCATGCGGACCCTTCCTGAAGTCCACAGCTAATTTTGCAATCACAGGACTCCTTTAGTGGAACTGTAGAGGGCAAGCTTGCCTGCCCCAGCAGATGGACTTCTTTTGTGAAGGGCTTGGCATTTCCAGTTGTAGCCTAAGTGACAAGGCAGGCGAACTGAGTTCTAGGGAAGTCCCTCAGTCTCCCCTTGCTGAGAAACCTGGGGACTGTCATCAGCTCTGTTTCCCTGTGGGGTGGCTTGGTGCCTCCTTGTCCACAGCTCATGCTGATGCTATGATTTCTCCATCTGAGTCTCCCAGGGTTTTCTGACATACAGTTGCCACGCCCCACCTAGGTAGGTGGCACCTCCCCTAATCTACCTAATAAATGGCAGTCTGTGTCAGAGCCCTTCACTGCTCTGGGGAGCTGTTGGAGCTATGTTTCAGTCCCCTGCACTTTTGATAAAGGTCCAGCAAGTCCTCCAACTTTTTAGCCTTCCCTCTTTTCTGTGCTATAGGGCTCAGGGAAGAGATGGGGCTATGCCAGTCTCTGTGTCTTGTGCAGTGCTTGTCTAGCTGCTTCTCACTTTCTCACTTCCCAGGGAGTTGCTAGGATCCTGACGGAGCTGCCCTGCCCCCAGGGAGAAGCAGATGTCAATGGGGGGGTAGGAGGAGGAGACTCAGGCATTAGGTGACTGTGGGTATTTAAGGTCAAAAGTCATGCCTGGCTTAGAACTTCTAGGAAGATCTCGTCACTGGCTGGATCTTTGGGTGGAGGAAGTTCTGCCCATGGTCTCCTCCCTATCGCTACCTTGAAGTTTTGTCTCAGGAGGTGGCTCAGATTTTCTGACTAGGGCTTTGCGTCAAGCCAGGCTTCCCAACTCCTTGTCCAGAATGAGGATCTCAGTAACTAGTGTCCTGGAAATGTCTCCTGACGCTCATGTCTCCTATCACTGTCCCCACAGGTGTTGAGACAACCCCACTATGACATGCACTCGAGGAGTCCCTATCTCTGGAGAACCCCTTACAGCAGGTGATGTTGAGATGGGGCTCTGGAGGCCTGGGACACCTGTACTCATACCTGTCTCTTCTGGATCTCCTGGATGCCCCAGCATTTCCTGCCCCTCTTTGTGTATGGCCCTCACCACCTAGGGCCCTCCGGCTTCCCCTGGACAGTGAGCTTCCGCCGGGTGGGGAGCAGTGCTTATCCTCTGCTCCAGCTCCAGACCCAGCACCAAGCCAAGCACAGAGTAGGCATGAGAGGGAGTAGCTGGGCCTCAGCACACATGTCCTATGGGACAGTTTACCCTCTTAGACCAGTTGCAGTCGTGGCCCTCCTCACCACAACCCACAGCTTTCCCAGAAAGAAAGGCTGAGCTGAGGGTCATGCGAATGCTGTCGGTTTTGGTGTGTAAACCCTAGACCTTCCTTCCTGAAGGGCCTCGCATCTAGCAAAGCAGCCTAATTGTAATCGTTCTCCATTATTCTTTTATCTTTAAACCGCAGTGAGTAAACCTCATACCGGGGAGGTGTCCGACTTGAATCAGCAGGTGTGGGTCCTTCAGGGTCAGGCCATTGTGACAGTTCCGCGGAGTGACAGTGTGACCCCAGGTGAGTGCTCATCCCGCGGCTGCTGCCTTGGAGGCAAGGGTGGGGTCACATTAGTGCACCCAGGATGCTGGCACTGGCCTTTTGTGGAAAGGTGGCCTGACAACAGGGCCCACCTGCAAGGAGGAGAATTTCACTGCCTGGGAAGCCGTGTCAGGGAGGAGTTTGTCTGGATCAGGGTATAGAAAGCAGAGAGGGTAGAGCAGCCTCCTGGGGGGCAGGAGAGCTGCTTTCAGGGACTGACGGCCTGTCCCATGGAACAGGAGCATCTTCTTCTGTCTGACCTCAAGGTGTCCTAAAAGGACTAAATGAGTGGGTACAGGAAGGCAGATTTCAACATCACATTAGGCAAAACTTGCTGATGGACGGAACTCTTCAAGGATCAGAGGGGCTGCTTGGGGTTGGAGCTTCCCACCTCCAGGTGTTTAAGCAGAGGTGTGACAATCTCTAGGGCAGGGTCTGCCATCTGTTTAACTCTGTGTGTTTGCTCCATTTCCTAGGGCTGTGACTGGTACGTGGTATGAATGAATGAATGAATGAATGAATGAATGAATGAATATGGTAGTTGGCCATTTGGTGGGCCTGAGATAGCAGGGATGACACTCTTAAGTTTTCGTCCTGCCCCACCTGAAAGATGCTGGCCTGACTTTGGAGGAAACTGATACCATCTCCCCTCTTATCTTTATTAGTCACTGTCACTGTTGTCCCATGCAAGTATCCAGAGTTGCTTGAGCAAGACAGAGGGGTTCCCATTTATTTGGGAATAGAGAATCCAGAAATGTGTCTGTCTTGTGAGGACATTGAAGGGCAGCCCACATTGCAACTGAAGGTAAGTATGAAAAATGACGTTTTAAAAAAAAGGCCGATTTCTTTTATAAGATGTTTATTTGGTAGATAATCTAATTTTAGAATTAAAAAAGAAATATTCTCCGATTCTTAAACAGTTAATATTCCTAGATGTTTTTGAGTCCTGTGCCTGCAATTAAGTTATCCTGCCTCTCACTAGTTGAGGATGTTTGTCTTCTTGAATTTTGAGATATTCTCAACCATTATTTCTTCAAGTATAGTCTCTCCTTCATTCTGCCTTATCTTTCCTTTTGGAATTCCTATGCCTCAGTCATTGGAACTTCTAGATCCTCATTCATATCTCATCTAATTTTCCACATTTTCTATCCTTTCATTGTTTTTGTTTTTTGCTTGTTGCATCCTGGGAGAATTTCTTGGTTCCATCTTCCAAGTCATGATTCCATTTTAAGCTCATCCTGTCTGCTAAATCCTTTTCCCCTTGCCATTTTCTGAAATCTCAATCTTTACTCTTTCTTGTTCCTTAAATTTCACCTCCATAAACTTCCGTTTAATTCCATTCGATTTAATTTAAGCCCATCCAATTCAGTTCAGCAAATATGAGAGCTGGCCTCTAGCTCTCTTGTGGCCATCGGCATACATTGGCATACTTTGGCAGATGAAGGGCAGATGAAGGGCAGAGAGTCCTGCCCTCACAAGGCATGGATTCTAGCAGGAGGAGAGAAATGGTAGACAATAAGTATCACGATGGGTAAGTTGGTGATGTCTTTAAGGGTGTTATGTCCCCGGGGAAAGCAGGAGAGAGAGGCCGGCAGTGGTAGACCCAGGTGGAGTTGGGCTGTCATAGAAAATAGAACAGCAGGCATGCTAAGATTTTAGCAGACAGTAGAAGGCAACAAGAGAGTTAGCCAGCAGGGCGTGGGAGGAGCGAGGATCAGTGGAGAAAACAGTGTGACAGGAGTGAATTAGGGAGGAGGAGTTCAGAAACACAGAGGCAGATCGCAAAAGGCCTTGCCGGCATTTGTAAGCACTTTGCCTTTCAATCTGAGTGAAATGGGGAATTACTAGAATGTTTTTAATAGGAGAGTGACATCAGTGGACATAGATTTTAAAATAATTATTTTAGCTGCTAATTGAAAGCAGACTGTGGTGGGGGGCAAGGGTGAAAGTCCTGTGGGGGACTTCAAGGTGATCTAGGTGAGATCCAATGGATGAGGGGATAGCAGTGGAGGTGGGAGGTAGGTAGCCAGTCACATTCTGAAAATATTTCATTTAAATTGAGGCAACAGGATTTACTGACAGAATGAATGTGGAGTGTGGTGAGGAGGACTGACAATTACATTTTCAGCTACGTCTTGTCTAGTAAGCTGCCCTTCTATTGCGGTTTTGTCCTCAGATAGATTAATAATTGACCACTGCCTTCTGCCATGTATGGGTCCTTAGGGACCTTAGTGACAGCAGTGTTTCTGCAGTGCTGGAGGTGGAAAGCCTGGATGGAGGGGGTTTATGAGAGGGATAGGAGGGGAGAAATCCGAGATAGCATATATAGACAACTATTACAGGGAGGTTTCCGCAAAGGGGAGCTGGGATGGTGGCGGGCAATTGAAACGGTTATTTTTTAAGACAGTAGAATGATAGCAAATATGCTAATGAGAATGATGGAAAGACAAAATGATGGCTTGCTGGAGGAGCAGCCATAAGCTGGGGAGGCAGAGGGGACCTATAGCCCTGTGCTTCCTAGGCCGGAAGTTGGAAGGGAGAAGGAGGTATTGGAGTTTGAAATGAGAAAATTTCTTTTCATTTCATAAACACATCTCTATTGAATTTCTCTGTGTTGAGGAATGCAGTGATGAACCAGTCTAGCAGTGATGATATGACTATTGGATAAATATACTAAGTTCAGATGGGAATGGAACTAATAAAAAAAATAAGATAGGGAGGGGGCTCGAATGTGGCTGAATTACGGACTATTCCTGTGTGGTGGCTCTCTGGAGATCTTTGCGCATGTGTAATTTAGTTAGAAATACTTATTTTACTTAAATATATGGTCTATAAATATACAAAATCTACTTCCATATGGGATATAGAAGGCATTTTCTGATTGGCCTATTTACTTTGTTGTTGCTGTCGTGTTTTTAATGCAAATTCTTTGGTTTGTCAGACCTTCTTGTATCTTTTTCATGGCACTGACCTTTCTCACAGTTGGCAGTTGGTCAAAGACTAACGGGAACTTGGGTTAGAGCAGTGTCGTTTGCAGGGCGGTGGCCCTCACTGCTGCAGCTTTGGTAGGAGAGGTCCTTGGTTTACTGCTGCAGATCTGCATTTCCTTCCTTTTCCTCTGCTCAGCCTCTCTTGTGAGGAGAGTCCCAACTCATTGTTGGAGTGTGCCCACTTCTTCACTAACCTGTTCCTTGTGTCATTCCTCCTCCATTTCTGGATCTGAGGCTGGGGACTGGGAAGGTTAGATTGTGTGCTCTCTCTGCTGCTCCAGGCCCGTTTTAATAGAGGGATAAGGCGTTCTCGTACTTTAGAACATTTACTGATTGTGTACAAGTAACTTTGAATGACTCAAACAGTCTGCTTCTTCTGCTGGGTGTTCTCTGTCACATTTCAGAAGGAGGAGATATTGCGTCTGTACAACGAAGTCGAGCCCGTGGAGCCTTTCCTCTTCTACCACGCGAAGAATGGCAGTACCTCTACTTTTGAGTCTGTGGCCTTCCCTGGCTGGTTCATCGCCTCCTCTGACAGAGGCCACCCCATCTTCCTCACTTCGCACCAGGGGGAAAAGTATAATGTTAACTTCATTTTAAATATCAGTGCTTGAACTCAGGCTGGAGGGGGCAGCCTGGTCAGAGGTCTTTGTGTTAAATTTTGTAGTTCCCAGCATGCTTTCCTCTATATTATCTCAGTGTCATTTCACATCAGTGCTGAGAGGTGGGCAGGACCCTGTTATCACCATACTTTATGAATGACTTCATGGCAACTGAGGCATAGAATGTGGGCTCAGACGTAGGAGGGAGGGGTGATGTAAGGTTCTCCTCTCAGGCTAAAGCTCTTCATCCCACAGCCATCCCACAGTATGAGTATGAGGATGTCGGGACCCAAAGACATTAGGGCATTCCCTGGGGGTGGATATGGAGAAGCCTCAGAGCTCATGAATCTTACCCAAGATCGTGTGACTAGGACGGAACTGATTGTTTTTTATTTTGTTTTGTTTCCTTTCCTATTTAGATTACATTTTCCATATAGTTTGCATGTTGCCAGTATATCTCAAGTTGTATTATGTATGCTTTTAAGGGTTAAAGAACTTTTTTTTTTTTTTTTTTTTAGGGTTAAAGAACTTTTAAAGATAAATAATTCTTAATAGTAGTTAAATTATTTTTTCCTAATTCTAATATGTAAACATAAAGCCAAACATAAACTTCATGTGTTCACACAATATGGAAGTTAAAACTAAGGTGTAAAATGAAATAGCAAACATAGTAAACTGAAATTAGCAAGAGTAATTGAATAAGGATAGCTTGGTGGGTGAGCCTGGGACTGGGGCTCAGCGTGGGGGAGGAGAACGCCTGTTGCTGGTGATAAGCTAGGGAGGAGATGATGCATGTAAAAGAGAACTATTATTTCACTACTTTCTGTACAGTCTCACAGCCTTGATTTCTTTGCCTCTTTGCCACTTTTCCTTTTAGGCATACTCACCATCCACATAATCCCTTTAAAAACTGCAGGAAAGGTCCCTTTCTTTGAAACAGAGAGCCTACCTTTCCCGCCGGCCATGCTTCAGATGATGTATTCTGATGAACTCTGATGAAATTAAATCACCGATTGTGGGTATAATTGTAGAAAGATATAGCTCAGATCTAGTTCTGTATGTAATACATTTCTTTTTTTTTAATTTAATTTTATTTTTTCAGTGTTCCTAGATTCACTGTTTATGCACCACACCCAGTGCTCCATGCAGTATGTGCCCCCCTTATTACCCACCACCAGGCTCACCCATCTCCCCACCCCCCTCCCTACCAAAGCCCTCAGTTTGTTTCTCAGAGTCCACAGTCTCTCATGGTTCATCTCCCCCTCCGATTTCCCCCAATTCACTTTTCTTTTCCTTCTCCTGATGTCCTCCATGTTATTCCTAATGCTACATTTCTTATTTTGACTCTGATATTACAAACGCAGAAAATTCTGTTTGCTTAAGTACAATTTCCAAAATAGCACCAGTAAATTAAATTTTTTTTTTTTTCTACTTTTGGACAATCAGACCACATAATCTGCTAGGCGGGCCAGTAAGCAATCAGTAAGCACCGATTTAATGCAAGGTCTCTTGGTTCTTTAAAGTTTTCTTCTTCCATTGCATATAGTTTTAGCACTGTAGTTTTATAAAAAACAACATTAAAACGGGCACTGAGCTAATTAGTTCTGGGGTATTAAATAGAAGAATTGGTTATTGAATATTTATGACTATGCTCACTGCTAATAAATGGTGGCAGTGTCTTACATTTGCCAATTTACATTGTTACATTGTCGGTTGTTACATCTGACAATTGGGACCCAATGACACATTTGCTTGTGACATGATTATGGTCTGAGTATTATAGCATCTCCAGACTACTACAGGCTGTGTGGTGATTCCATTGTCCCATCTCTTTTCTCTACCACGAAAATTGAGCTCTGTGTGCAGACACTGTGACACTTTGGATTGTCACTTGGCACAGATTTGAGCCGAAACAAAAGCTCAGATATGAGTCTGGGTGTCATGTAACTGGCTATCCTGGTGATCCAGAAGAGGTTCTGATAACATATTTGGAGGGTAATTAGAATGAAAGCATAGTAATCTTCTAGTTCGTGGAACTGGAGAACAGACTTCCAGGGAGGCAGTCTGTTCTGCCTGGCTTATCTTAAGAAAGACCTGGCTTATCTTAAGAAAGACCACAGCATATGAAATCGTGCAAGGCCCCTGTGAGTAGTGACATTCTCATTTTCAGGTTTATGGCCTGGTGAACACCTGGTTTTCACATATTTGAATATCAAATGCTCTGGAATTTGAGTTCTGGGAGCTCCAGGTCAACATTCCTTGAAGGATTTAGTTCTTTTGGGTCTTTAGTAACAGGGTGGTATAAAGGGCTTGATGCACTGTGTTGGGAGAGGTCATTGAGAGGATATGACCACCCCTTAACCCATGACCTGGACTCTGACAGTTGGAGGCTCCTCACCCCCTCCCCTGTCCTTGCAATGTGTGTGCTCTGCCTGCCTTCCCTGCTTCCAGAAGCTGCCCCAAGGACACAGCCTGGAGATAGTGATGTGATGTTGCGACATCTGGATGGTATATGTGGCCGAACCCAGTTAAAGCCGCTATATAAATTTTTAATGTTCTAATGGGTGAGTATGGAGATCTACTTGTCTTGCAGCTGCCCAAAGTCAAGTGTCATATGTGAGTTTCCTTGTTTATTAAATTTGCCACCTACCGATCTGGGGTGAATTGTGTCTTTCCTTTTGGACTCAATCCTGACCTCCACATATGAGGAGCGGTTTCATATATACCCAGGAAGCTCCTGAGGAAGTGTAATCTGACAGATTATACCGAGAGATGGGCTTTTGGATTCTGGGAAGGAATTAAGAATCTTGCCACCAAATTTCAACTGCAGTGAAAACAGCTGAGTGGGATGTTTTTCTGCTTTGGGGATTGTATCTTCTGGCACCAGGTCTGCTGAAGGGCAAAGACTGCTTCCTGAAGCTGGACCTGATGATACCATCCCTGAACTCATGAACGATTGGGCACGAGGGACTGAAGATGCTGCCCCGGGGACCCCGAGAACAGTGGCTGTCATAAACAATTCTTCATGTCAATAAAACATGACTTTTTATTTCTCAGACTTTAAAAAGTTGTTTAAAAGAAAATTTTTCCGGGGCGCCTGGGTGGCTCAGTGGGTTAAGCCTTTGCCTTCGGCTCAGGTCATGATCTCAGGGTCCTGGGATCGAGCCCTGCATCGGGCTCTCTGCTCAGCGGGGAGCCTGCTTCCCCCTCTCTCTCTGCCTGCCTCTCTGCCTACTTGTGATCTCTCTGTCAAATAAATAAATAAAATCTTAAAAAAAAAAAAAAAAGAAAATTCTTCCAAAACAACACGCGCCTATGATTAAAAGCAATATTCTTCTGCCCTGATCCTCTTTCCGTGAGGCTCTTTTTTCAGTTTTCTTCCATGTGTCTAGGGATATGTTTTACTTCTACTTCTTGAACTACCAACTTTAGACATTATGTTTTCTACCAGACAGATGTCATTTGGATCTCTACTGTACAAAAATCATATGCCCTTTATCTGTTTGCTACAAGTTAATAGAAGTATTAAGTCAAACAAAATTGTATTTATAGAGAGTCAGATGACCTTTGGGTGGGCCCGTTAGACAATGCTCTACTATGGCATTGAAAAGGCACACAAGAATCCCCTTGCCTTTTTCAAGATTTGGGTAACTTTTCTGAATGACATCATTTTCCTTCAGCCTTTTCTTTTTATGGGTAAGGAAAGGGGGGGGGGATACATGCAAGTGGGTAGGACTTGCTGAGGACTGCACTGACATTTAGTAGAAGGACTAGAAGTATGATAATCTTGATTTTTGGTGTTTCAATTTCTGTCTCCTTGTGTTGGTGTGTTATGAAGCACTGTGTGGGAAATCAGCAACAATTACCCAGAGCAAGGCAGCAGAGCAAATTATGAGCCACCTCGTTCCCATCATTGAGTCTATCCTTATCTAGCAGGGTGTCAGCAGATGACCCACCCAGGGCGGAACATTCCTGGCCACCTAAACATTATTATGTAATGGCGTCAGTGCTGAAAATTGGTTTGTATCTGAATTTCTCAAACTTGAAGCAATATCAGAATCATTTGGGGTCTGAAATAAAAGCTCAGATATTTGGGTTCACTCTGGACCTAGTAAATCAAAACCCATTCCCCTCAAAATTCCAACTTAGTAGTTTAGAGCAGGGCCTAAGAATCAATGTTTTACTAAGGACATTAGGGAATAGAATGGACTCCTACTGTTCATATGCCCATCATGTCTGTTCTAGGGTAGGTGGCTAATGTCAACTAGCAGAGTGCTTTTTTTTTTTTTTTGGTATTTTTAATTTTTATTTTATTTTTTAAATTTTATTAACATATAATGTATTATTTGCCCCAGGGGTACAGGTCTGTGAATCATCAGGCTTACACATTTCACAGAACTCACCATAGCACATACCCTCCCCAATGTCCATAACCCAGCCACCCTATCCCTACCCTCCTTCCCCCCCAGCAACCCTCAGTTTGTTTCGTGAGATTGAGAGTCTCTTATGGTTTGTCTCCCTCCCTATCCCAACTTGTTTCATTTTCCCCCCCTACCCCACACAACCCCCCGCCCTGCCTCTCAAATTCTTTATATCAGAGAGATCATATGATAATTGTCTTTCTC
>JAPYYM010001467.1:0-13440 GCA_028534135.1 Potos flavus | reverse complement strand
ATCTATGTAAGCCTTGTCCAGTTCTCTCAGCCCCAAGAGTCTAAGGATTGGAGTATCATTAAGTATCTAGTACCTGAGAGGTGGAGCTTCAGAGATTACACATGGAGAAGGACCACTCGATACTCTGGTGGATCAACCTCACAAGTCATGTGGGATGGTGTCTTTCCCTCTGAGGCCACCATTTCCCTCAAAGTGTGATGTAAAGCCCACAAGGTAGCTCAGCCTTCCTTAACTAGAAGACATTTGGGACTATTGCATGCATGATGTCTTTGAAGTCATCCTGTCTACTGGCACAGCCCCAAAGGCCTTGCTTTCTTAGCTTCTCCAAACTACTCATATGTCTCAGTCTTTTGGCTACTAATAGCAGCAAGAAGTTCTCCCTGATGGAGACTGGTTTTCCTGTTTCCTCATTTCTCAGGCCTGTAGGTAGTTAAACAACTTGGAATGGCCCTTCTTTCACCAAATTAGCTCGTAAAATGCCTCTTTGTGAGCACAGAGTGGAAACACTCTAGGCCCTCAATAAACATTTGCTATGTGGCTCCTACTATCACAAAACACGTCTTAGCACGGTTGTTTTCCTTGACTCCTGACACCAGCTGGGCTCACTGTACTCCCACTTACAGTTAATCAGCAAGACACTGAGCTATTAACTAGTAAGATTTAGATATTTAAGACTGACATGAAGAAACACTTGACATTTTCCTATACATCTGGACCTTGGGGATAATTTAAAGACATTGTCTTTTCAACCAGACTGACAAAGCATTTTTTTAAATCTTTTTTTTTTTAAAGATTTTATTTATTTATTTGACACAGAGAGAGAGAGATCACAAGTAGGCAGAGAGGCAAGCCGAGAGAGAGGGGGAAGCAGGCTCCCTGCTGAGCAGAGAGCCAGATGCGGGGCTCGATCCCAGGACCCTGAGATCATGACCTGAGCCAAAGGCAGAGGCTTTAACCCACTGAGCCACTCATGTGCCCCGACAAAGCATTTTTTGGACCAAAAGAAACCTGATTCAAGCAATTATTCTTACATGTACCTTTCAAGGCTTCTTCAACTAACTTGGCAGGCAGCAAGTCATTGTTTTTATTGGAATGAAACTTTGATCGAACTACTTGGGTCGAATATAAAAAGGGAGCAGTTCATACAACATGGCAGCTGGTATTATAAACTTCTTGCATAAAACGATAACTTGCAACAAGTGTAGATGTATCATTAGTGCTTTTGGAGCCATAAACCTCTCATTTCATTGTGCCATTTAAAATGTTTGATGGAGTGTATTGCGATATCTAATTTAGTTGTTCTTAAACAGCAGCATGGCTGATGCTTCCCATTTGCATTGCAGTTCATCAAGCGTCTGCCACTATCTTGTGATGAGAAATGATTCCAGAAGGGAAAGGGAGGACGTAGCCTAAAAGGTAGTGGAGACTGTCAAAGGGCACTTCGAGGTGGCGGTCGCAGGTAGACGGCACTGGAGTCCAGGCTGGTCAGCCCTCTCAGAGGGTGGTTCTGCCTGGTTCTGCTCCAGAACCCAGCAGAACATTCTGTCCCCCATGGGCACTGCACCGGGCTGGGGCTTTGTCTGATTGGCAGGTATTCCCATCTCCCTTCTAATAACAGAATCTTTACTTCTTGGTGAAACTCCTCCACCAGTACATGTGGACTCTGTGGGGCTGTCAACCATAGGTCCTCACTTGTATCATGCTCCGTGTCTGGGCACCACTCATGCTAGATTAGTGATTCTAAAGTGTGTGAAATGATTACCTGTAGCACTTGTGTGTATCTGTTTGTGTGTGTGGGTGAAGGAGCAGGAGAGAGAGGGAGAGAGAGACAAATCACTTTAGGGTAAAATCAATGAAAAGGACATTTTTTTTTTTCCCAGATGTGGAAAGAGACTGTGGTTAAATGTTAGAGCTAGGATGTTGCCAACATATATGGCAATTTCCTCTTGGACAAAGGCAGAAAGAGTTCTCTTTAAAGGTAAAGGAATGTCATAGAAAAAAAATACATGTCTTTTTGATTAAAGCAATCCTGGTGGGTGTGAAGTGGTATCTCATCGTGATTTTGCTTTTGCCTTTCCCTGATGGCTAATGAGGTGGAACATTCTTTCATGTGCCTTGTGGCCATTTTTATATCTTCTTTGGAGAAACGTCTATTGAGATTATTATCCATTTTTTAATTGGGTCCTATCACTTTGATAGCAGTGGCAAGAGCACTTTGGTGAACAGAACTTGGCCTGAGGTTTTGGAATGACTTTATCTGTTGCTGGGAAATGCATTATATATAACAAATGGAACTAGGAAGATAAACATGGAAGTGGATAGAGCAAAGAGAAGACCAGTATTTCATCCCACTCCTAGGGCTGAGGTATGGTGGATAGATGTGGGGGGATGAATGTTAATATATCTTTTCAACCTTCGGGATCCAGTTGGCTTGTCACTTCCTCAGAGAAGTCTTCCTTGATTGCTCTTAGAAAGATCCTGTGAATTATGTCTTATATTAGGCTTGTTTTTTGTTTCATTCATATATCCTTTTATGACTTATAATTATCTGATTTTTCTGCTTCCTTTTTCCCCCCTTTTAACTCTATCTTCCAGCATTTTGAAGGCAAAGTTCATGTTCGTCCCACTACTTCTGTGTTTGGTACTTGGTATAGCGCCTTTGCTCAACAAATATTTCTTGGATGGAAAGTTGCTCAGGTTATAAGAGAGATAGTTATGTTAGTTTACGTTCCTCAAATATTGGGGAAAACTTTATGAAATAGTCTCTACTAAAATTCTAACTTTCAAATAAAAATAACTTTTGCCTCCTTATCTATAACATTTACTTAGCAGAATCAACATCCATAACATGCTTCCAATACTCAATTTTGGAAAATTGTGATGCATACTGAACACTGTTCATGCAGAGGATATTTTAGTTCAAAATAAGTTCCTCCTGGAATCCATTATCTATGGACCAAAAAATATTATTAATGAGGCAATATTATCTATATTATAATCCTACTGTACTGAGTCTACCTGTGATGGAATCTGAAGACCCTGCCAAAGGGCCTCATCCTTTGTTCTATGTTCTCGGCTAAGGAAAAAATGCTTCTTAGAAGGAGAATAACTCATCTCACTTTACATAAGCACACAATCTGAATTCCACTGTTAACTGAAGCACTATTTTCATGTCATTTCCTATGTCAGTCATGCTGTGTAGAATAAATGTTTGAACAATATTCAGAAATAGGACATGAAATCCCAGACTGGGATATGAATATTTTAAAAACTTATGAGTGTATTTTAATGCTTGTTCATAGATTTACCATATTGTAGAACTCTAGCACAACAGAAAGGCCTTTCTCTCCCTTCTCCACAACCCTCGGTGCTGAGTACGTAAGTAAAGATCCCTGGCAGTGGCTGATGGTATGTTAAGGAAGAGGGAGGCATCTAGGTTCATCCTCAGGTGACTGGTTGGGTGGCAGTGTCATATTTTGAGATAGAGAGAAGTAGTATTCAAGGTGGTATTGAGAGCCACTCTCTCTGGGTTCAAATCCTGACACTGCCAGTACTGGCTAAGTATATTTGGGCAAGTTTCTCTCTCTCTCTCCCTGTCTCCATTTCTTTATCTTCAAAATGAAGATAGTAATAGCATTTACCTCATAGAACTGATGTAAGGACTGATTTAACACACGTAAAGCACTTAGAACTGTGCTAGAGGACAGTGTTTATAATAATTTCCTTTCTCCTTTTCTTCATCTTCATTAATATAATCATCATCATCATCATAACTGAAAGTGTAAGAGAAGGAATCTAGCGAAGGTAGGTAAACTGTCAAAAGGTTCCATCTGGGGAGTGTTCACTTTAGTGTATCTGTGGGACATCCAGTTAGGGTCAACTAGTAGATAAGTGGCAAAAGTGGCCTGGAGCTTCAAGGACATACATACCTGACCTGCTGATGTGGTTTGGGAACCACTAGTGTATAGGTGACAGATGAATGTGTGGGTCTGGGTAAGAGCACAGAAAGGGAGCAGGTGAAATGAGCAGAGACCAGAGTTACGGGCAATGCCTTAAAAGGGTATATAAAGAAGAATCAGTAAACAAATGCGAGTAGTCATAAAAGTAGGAAGATCCTAGGATAAGGCTGTGTTGGAATTTAAGAAAGGAGCAAATGTTTAACAGAGGGAGTGGCCCATTATACTAAATGACCTAGAAAGTTCAAATAATATAGGAAACTAAGGAGCCTACTGAATTGAACAATTAGGAGGTCACTAGTAATGCTTGCTAGAGCACAGAGCACAGAAACAGCTGAATTGAGGTTGGAGGTCACAGCCTGGTGCACAATTATGTAATATGATCTGGTAGAGAAGAAAGTGAATGGTTGGTACTGAGAATTCTGGGAGCTGTGTCTTGCCTTGCTACCTCTTTCTCTTTAAGCTGTCAATCCTTGTATCTGAGGAAGAATAATTCATAGAACGGGGAATAAGGTAAGAGTTTATTAGTCCTGTGGCAAACACTGAATTCCTACGGGTGAACTTTTTGATAAAGCCAAATTGGAATATGAACATATGGCGGGAAGAGTGTTCTCACAGAAGGGGGACAGAAACTGAAGAGTGAAGTGGGGCACCATTGCATACCTGACAAAGTACAGGTATTGTGCTGCTGTGGTTTCAATTGCATGGCCCCAGATTCATTTGTTGAAGCCCTACCCTAAAACGATGGTATTTAGAGATGGGGCTTTTGGGAGATAATTAGGGTTAGATGAAGTCACGAAGGTCAGGTCTTCATGATGGAATTAATGTCTTTATAGGAAGAGAGTAGTCAATTTTCTATCTCTCTGCAATTTGAGGACACAAGAAGAGACAGCTGCTTGCAAGCCAGGAAGGAGGGCCTCACCAGGGACCAAATCGGCTGGCACCTTCATCTTGGACCTTTCAGCCTTCAGTATTCTGAGACATAAATGTCTATTGTTTAAGCCACTGAGTCTATGGTATTCTGCTATATAGAAGTCCAAGCTAAGACACCTGCTCACTAGTAAAATATGGCCCAATGAGCACCCTACTGGAACCATTCCTCCTCTCTTGGGAGGGCTCAGCACTCTTGGGGGTACTGAGAGCTCAGTACATAAGGGCTCAGTACTCCCTCATGATTTCACTGTTTAGATGGTGCTGGGAATGTGAGACGGACGAGAGGCCCAACTCTGCCCCTCCTTCTCCCGGCAGTTTGACTAAGCTGGGGTTGGGAGTTACTAGGGTATGTGGGCTGCTGGGTGTGATTTCCGTATCTGCCTTATGATCCACAAAAACAATACTTTCATGATCTTTTTAAAAAAGTTCATAAAAATAGAACGCTTGGAAGTTATTATATGCTTCATAGAACACCATGAAATATTGATACATTTAATTCGAGGAACAATTTCAGGCAGAAAATATGGCTGTATTGTATGTCACAATATAAAATCATAACTACAAACACACATCCATAAAAAACATGCTGTTGAATTAAGAGTGATTGGCTGTTTGCTTTAACTTTCGCTTGCTACTTATTCATTTGATTTGTTATCAGCTACCACTCACCAGCAGATGAGCAGTAGCAGGTGCAGAAAGGCTGAAAAATTTTGGCAAAGAAAAGCTTAAAATTGAGAAAATTTTATCCATTAAGTCATATTTTCTGGAAATTGCAAAAACCCAGCAATTATTCCAATTTAGTGATGGAACGTATCCGTTTTGCAGAGACTGAGAATTTCCAAACTATTTCCCAAATTTCATGCTACAAATTTTTCTATACCACAAAGACCGAGACTTGTCTATTAACAGATACTACATTAATGAAAGAGCTCAAATTCATATTGGCAGTGGGATGAGAACAGTTAAGGGAAACCATTTAGCAGCTTGTATTCCTTATTTCCTATTACCTAACAGAAATGGACTTTTCAACTCTTTTGCCTTTTCTTATACGTAACTTCCCAAATTTTTATGCCACATGAAAAAGAGCTATCTGGGGAAGAGGGAAGAACAATTCAATGTAAACAGAGTCTCTCTTTTCTGTACTTAGTTCTGAGAGCTTCTTGCTCCTCTGGTCTCCTGAATTGCTCAATGGGCAAATATAAGCACTGGGCTGTTGTGGACATTGCTGCTATAAACATTGCGGTGCATGTGCCCCTTCTAATCACTACATTTCTATCCTTTGAATGAATACCCAGTAGTGCAATTGCTGGATCATAGGGTAGCTCTATTTTCAACTTTTTGAGCCACCTTCATACTATTTTCCAGAGTGGCAGCACCAGTTTGCATTCTCACCAACAATTTAAGAATGTTCACAATAGCCAAAATGTAGAAAGAGCCCAGATGTCCACTGACAGGTGAATGGATAAAGGCAAAGGAGTTGAAAAGTCCATTTTCATCTGGTAGTAGGAAATAAGGACTACAAGCAGCGAAACACACACACATACACACACACACACACGCACACACACAGAGGAATATTACTCAGCCATCAAAAATCTTGATTTTTTGATGAAAGATTTCTTGATGAAATATTGCCATTTGCAACAATTGGATGGAACTAGAGGATATTATGCTAAGCAAAATAAGTCAGTCGGAGAAAGACAAATACCATACGCTTTCATTCATATGTGGAATTTAAGAAACAACAGATGAACATAGGGGAAGGGAAGGAAAAAATAAAATAAGATGGAAACAGAGAGGGAGGCAAACCATAGGAGACTCTTAACTATAGGGAACAAACTGAGGATTCCTGGAGGGGAGGAGGGTGGGGGGATGGGGTAACTTGGTGATGAGCATTAAGGAGGGCACATGATGTAATGAGCACTGTGTGTTGTATGCAACTGATGAATCACTGAATTCTACCTCTGAAACTAATAATACGGTATATGATAATTAAATTGAATTTAAATAAAACATTAAGAAAAAAAGAATATAAGCACTGGGGCAAGGTCTCTGTGCTATTAATTGCTGTAGTCCCAGCATTGACATTGGGGCCTGGCACACAGTAGGTGCTTAATAAACATAAGTTGCATTGGACCTGAAGTTCTGTAGAGGCACAGTATTTGAAATGGAATGACTTTTAGTATGCCCAGATTTGACCTCAGCTTACTACCTTAGACAAAGAACTTAATGTTTCAAAATAGATTTACTCATATATTAAACTGAGGCAATAGTACTTACTTTATAGCACTGTCATGAGACTTAAGAGTACTCTAAGTAGAGCATTAACACAGTACTTTGCACATAGGAGTTAATAAGTGGAAGCTATTTGTTTTCTCTAAATCTCTAAAAATGAGATTTCTTGCAATTTTATATACTTTACCAAATGCATGCTAATAAAGCAATGTGGATTTTTTATTATATCTACAGTTTTGACAATATAGCATTTCACATTTTTAAAACTATGTAAATTTTAATTGTAACAATTAGCAGTTCATATAGTAGGAAACTATTTCTTACATTTACCCTTCTACTGTTAATAGTTAAAGACAAAGAATTTTTTAAAGACATTCTGAAATTATTTGGTTACAGAGAGAACAAAAGCTCAGGAACTATGCTATTTTAAGGGAAAAATTTGTGGCTCTCCTATATTAATGCCATCTTCATTAATTAATACAACCAGATACTCCATAATTACAATTCAAAGAAAATAGATGGGCCCTGGGTTTGGTAGCCAATTTTCTAAGTTGATCTACCTATAAAGAGAACTGACTATTGTGAACCATTTCTATAATAACACAGTAGATTGACCATTTATATATCCAACTAAACAAACAACAACAACAAAAGCATCTAAGACCAGTAACAAGGTCACACCATTAGACAGAATAAGGGAGCAGAAACCACTGGGGCTTTCTGAGCCAAATTTCATAATTTAGATGGGCCTCTAACACTAATTAAAGCTGACCATTTCTACTTAAAATAGCAGAAGCACCCTCCCTGGCCAGTAGACAGAGGTATTTTTTTCTGTTTGCAGTGGTGCACTAGATGGGTAAAGGCTAACCATGTTCTTCTTGTTGTGATACATACAACGCTGGTTTGAACAGACTTGGTTGGCAAGCATATTATCCATTTGCTTACCGCAGATGATATTAAATGTCATCACCAGCCTGGAATTAGAGAGAAAGAGCAAATATTAATCATGAAGATAAGCCTGTGAATCTAATTTTGGAGAGCTGGTCTCAGGAGGTGACCCAATATATGTAATCTGGGTTGAAGGACATCTGTCACATGCAGCTTTCCCAATCTAGACTCTGCAGTTTCCAAATTTCTAGCATTAAAGATGATCACTTCTGGTAGTTCCTGTTCAAAATGTGTGTAATTTACTTATCCTTGAAACCAATATTTATTGAGCACCTTCATCATACCGGGTGGTGCTGATACAGCAATGCACAATAATCCTAGGATGATTAACATATTATCTCATGAATGCCTTAGTGTAAATGTGCTTATTAGAAAAATGTCCTCTGCAAAGGGTGGACAGCAAAGGGCGGGAATGGGAAAAACTGATAAACATGTAGAAGCTGTAGATAACCGTGGACAGATTAATGACAGCTTTTGGTTGCAAGTAACATAAAACAATCTGATCTATCTTAAGATATTATATTTTCAAAGAACCAGCTTTTGGTTTTGTTAATTTTCTCTATTATTTTTATTTTCAATGCTATTGTTTTTTCCTCTAATTTTTATTATTTCTTTTCTTCTGCTTATTTAGGAGTAATTATTCTTCTTTCTCAGTTCCCTAAGGTGGAAGCTTAGGTTATGGATTACAGATCTTTCTTCTTGTCTAATATATGTATTTTATATTGTAAATTTCTGTTCAAGTTTCTGCTGTGCTGCATCTATAATTTGGCAGGTTGTATTTTCATTTACATCTAGTTCAAAATATTTTCACATTTTGCTTGATAATTTTTCTTTGATATGCGTGTTATTTTGAAGTGTGTTGTTTAATTATTAGGACACTTTAGAATTTCTCGGTTAAGCCTCTGTTATTGATTTCTAGTTTATTTCCATTGTATGGTCTGAGAACATACTTCGTATAATTTGTGTAAATTTGTTCAGGTGTATATCATAGTCCAGATTGTGGTTTTTCTTAATGAAAGTTCCATGTAAGTCAAATAGAATGTGTATTCTGCTGTTGTTGAATGGAGTATTTTATAGATGTCAGTTAGGTCAAGTTGATTGATAGTGCTATTCAGGTCATCTGTATCCTTACTGATTTTCCGCCTACTTGACCTATCAATTTCTGACAGAAGAGTGTTCCAATGTCCACTATGATAATGGAATGGTCTATTTCTCCCTTCAGTTCTGTTTTTGCTTCATGTATTTTGACACTCCAATTACATACAAACAGTGATAATTGTTATGTCAGCTTGGAGAACTGAATCCTTTGTCATTATATAATGCCCCTCTTTGTCTCTGATAATCTTTGTTCCAAAATCTGCTTTGTTTGAAATTAATAGAGCTATTTCAGCTTTTAAAAATTAGTATTGGCATGGTATATTCCTTTATTTTTAACCTATTTAAGTCTTTACAGTTTAAGCGGCTTTCTTGTAGACAATATAGTATTGGGTCTTGTTTTGTTTAATCCACTCTAACAGTCTCTGTCTTTTAACTGATACAATTTAGGCCATTCACATTTAAAATGATCACTGATATATTTTCTACTATGTAACTATTGTCTATTCATTGTATTTGTTCTTTGATATTTTCTCTCCTGTTTTTCTGCCTTCCCTAGTTTTAACTGAGCATTTTATATGATTCCATTTTAGTAATCATTTGGAAGAACAATTATATTTTTTAAAAAGCATTTTTGGTGATGGCCTAGAGTTTATAATACACATTTTATAATTTTTTTATTTTGGTAAATTATACATAAGAAAATTTACCATTTTAATCATTTTTAGGTGCAAAGTTCAGTGATATTAGGTATATCTACAATGCGGAGTAACAATCATCACCAACTATTTCCAGAACTTTTGCATGTTCCCAAACTGAAGCTCTGTATCCATTAAAAATATATACTTTTAAAAAATTTTTTATTATTATTTTTTAATTTAATTTTATTTTTTTAGTGTTCTGAGATTCATTGTTCATGCACCACACCCAGTGCTCCATGCAATACGTACCCTCCTCAATACCCACCACCAGGCTCACCCAACCCCCCATCCCCTCCAAAACCCTCCAAAAACCTCAGTTTGTTTCTCAGAGTCTTCAGTCAAAAATATATACTTTTAAACTAATCTAAGATTACCTTCGAATAATACTATACTCTTTTTTGCAGTTCAGGTAACTTACAACATGATATTCCCAAATAGACCCTCCTGTCCTGAGTGATATTGTTGTCATTCATTTCACTGAACCAAAGGCTATAATCATCAAAACATTATTACCATTCTTTCTTTAAACAGTTATCTTTTAGATAAGAATAAGAAAAATACAAGATTTTGTTTCAGTTTTAGTTATTCCTTCTCTAAATTTCTTCCTCTCTTTATAGAGATCCAAGCTTTTGACACTTTATTTTCTTTTTGTCTGAATAATTTAAAAAAAATATTTCTTCTTTTGGGGGCATTCCTTTTTTATTTAAATTCAATTAATTATCGTATAGTGTATTATTAGTTTCAGAGGTAGAGTTCAGTGATTCACCAGTTGCATATAACACTCAGTGCTCATTACATCATGTGCCCTTGTTAAGGCCCATCACCCAGTTACCCCATTCCCCCGCCCCCTCTCCTCCAACAACCCTCTGTTTATTTCCTATGCTTAAGAGTCTCTTATGGTTTGTCTCCCTCTCTGATTTCGTCTTGTTTTATTTTCCTGGGTTTGTTTCTTTTACTAACCAGAGTCATGCTCTATGCATTATTCTCTGATGTGCTTGTTGGAGATGTTCTCAGCCTTGCACACTCCTTTTATTCATTACACATTCCACAGAATTAGTGTCACTGTTTGGGTTGCTTCATTCTGCTGTTATAAGTATGCTCACTTCTGTGCACAAACTTGAGCACAGGGGCTGGAATTTGAGGGGAAGAGTATCAGTTTGAGTCCTGGACAATCTGAGATGAAGGCGTGTTGACCTGGCATTGAGCAGGTGGCAGGCTGTGCATGCTGACTGAAGCAGGAGGGCAGCTGGACTGTGGATTTGGAACCCACAGGCTGATGGCATCCTGTGTGACAAAGACATGGTGGTTTTGCCTTTAACTTTTGTTTTTCTGGGAAACTCTATCTCTTCTATTCTGAATGAAAGCCTTGCTGGATAGAAATTCTTGGCTGTAGATTTTTTCCTTTTACTACTTGGAATTTATCATGGCACTCTCTTCTGGCCTGCAAAGTTTCTGCTGAAAACCCACTGGTAGCCATGTGGGGTTTTCCTTGTATGTACCTGCTTCCTTTCTCTTGGTGCTTTTGAAATTCTCTCTTTATCACTAATTTGGCCATGTTATTTACTTTGTGTCTTGGTGCAGACCTCTTTGGGTTGGT
Organism: Potos flavus; assembly: GCA_028534135.1. NCBI lineage: Eukaryota > Metazoa > Chordata > Mammalia > Carnivora > Procyonidae > Potos > Potos flavus. The sequence continues at coordinate 1,975 of JAPYYM010001467.1, read as the reverse complement.
TTTGTTGGGAGCTCTCTGTGCCTCCTGGGTCTGGGTTTCTCTTTCCTTCCCCAGGTTCAGGAAGTTTTCTGGATTATTTATGCTGATGTGGGTGTTTTCTAGGTGGCCACGTGGCAAGAGGTGAGCCCAGGGTCCTCCTGAAACTTCTTTCAGGGCAGGTATGCTGGTGATAAATTCCCTGTTTTTGTTTGTCTAAGAAAGTCTCTATCTTCTTTATTATTGAAGGATTAATTTTGCTGGATATAAAACTGTAAGTTGTTGCGGGGGGGCTCTTTAATGGTTAATATTTCACTCCATACTCCTGAATGATTTCTGACAAGGAGTATGCTTTAAGTCTTATCCTTATTCTTCTACAGTTAAGGTGTTTTGTTTCCCTGGCTTCTTTCAAGGTTTTCTCTTTGCTGTTTTCTGCAGTTTGAATAGGATATAACTAGATGTGGTTTTTTGGCATTTGTCCTATTTGGTGTTTTCTTAACTTCTCAGATATGTGGTCTGGTGTTTGTTGTTAATTTTGGACAGTTCTCAGTCATTATATTCAGATATTTCTTCTACTCCCTCTCTCTTCTTGTGACATCCCAATTACATGTTTATTACACTTTTTGAAATTGCCCACAGTTCTTGGATGTTCTCTTTTTTTTTTCTGTTATTTTTTCTCTATTCCTTTCAATTTGGTTTCTGTTGACTTATCTTCAAACTCATGATTTATTACCTCAAATGGGTCATGTCTACTAATGAACCCATTGAAGACATCCTTCATTTCTGATTCTGTTTTTTATCTCTAGAACTTTCTATCAGTTCTTAGAGTTTCAATCTATGCTACCTATCTTCTTGCACATTTTCTACAGTTTCCATTAAAGACCATATTTTATTAATCACAGTTACATTAAATACCCCTTCTACTAATTCCTATGTCATATCTGAGCCTATTTTTAACAACTGCTTTGTCTCTTCAGACTATCTTTTTTATTGCCTTTGGCATGCCTTACAACTTTTTGTTGAAAGCAAGTATTTGCTGCATCACATAATGGAATTTGAGGTAAAGAGGACTTCGTCATAACAATTTATGGTAATATGGCTGGGACTGTGTTGAATGTTTGTTGTAGGTATGGGTGGCAGAAGCTTCAAATTCCTCTAGTATTCTTGTTTTTATCTCCCCTCTAGATTATGGGTTTCCCCAAGTACACTTCCTTACATAGAGTCTGTATCTTGTAGCTCTTTCTGCTGTAATTCCTTATTGTTATACTGAGGCTCTGTTGGTGGAATGCTGGGGATAGGATAAAGGGAGAATTACAGTCTCATTAAATCTTAGTGTTTTAGTGGGCCTGAATCTTGAGGTTCTGACCTTCATAAGTGTTTCTCCAGTGGTATAACTCCCTCTGTCCCCCAGCCACCTCCTTTTCCTTTCCCTGTCTATAGCATTCTCAATCTGTTTCCTTGAAGCTCTGACCCCCGCTGAGTCTTTTGTCTTTTTTTTTTTTTTTTTTTTTTTTAACCCCCTGAAGTAAGGCAGGAAGGCTTGAGGGATCAGAACTAGAAGAATGGCTGGTGCAGCCGCTCTGGAAAACAGTATGAAGGCTCCTCAAAAAGTTGAAAATAGAGCTACCCTACGACCCAGCAATTGCACTACTGGGTATTTACCCCAAAGATACAAATGTAGTGATCCGAAGGGGCACGTGCACCCCAATGTTTATAGCAGCAATATCCGCAAGAGCCAAACTATGGAAAGAGCCTAGATGTCTACCAACAGATGAATGGATAAAGAAGATGTGGCATACATATACACACACACACACACACACACACACACACAATGGAATACTATGCAGCCATCAAAAAAACCCTGAAATCTTACCATTTGGATGGAACTAGAGGGTATTATGCTAAGCAAAATAAGTCGATCAGAGAAATAAAATTACCATATAATCTCACTGGTATGAGGAATTTAAGAAACAAGACAGAGGATCATAGGGGAAGG
>JAPYYM010001466.1:0-13442 GCA_028534135.1 Potos flavus | reverse complement strand
ATGGAATACTACGCAGCCATCAAGAGAAACGAAATCTTGCCATTTGCAATGATGTGGATGGACCTAGAGGGTATTATGCTAAGCGAAATAAGTTAATCAGAGAAAGACAATTATCATATGATCTCTCTGATATGAAGAATTTGAGAGGCAGGGTGGGAGGTCGTGGGGGGTGGGGGTGGGAGATGAAACAAGATGGGACCAGGAAGGAGACAAACCATAAGAGACTCCTAAACTCATGAAACAAACTGAGGGTAGCTGGGGGGAAGTGGGGGTAGGGATAGGGTGGCTGGGTTATGGACATTGGGGAGGGTATGTGCTATGGTAATTGCTGTGAAACATGTAAGCCTAATGATTCACAGACAAGTACCCTGGGGCAAATAATACATTATATGTTAATAAAAAAAAAAAAAAGAATAAAGTTTCCCCCCCTCAAAGTATAGTACCTGAATTAGTAGGGAAAGAAATAATTTTGAATAAAGTTGCTGGAATAATGGCTCCCTCTATGAAAAAAATCCTAACTAAACCACATAGAAAAGTGGATTCTGGATAGATTAAAGACCCAATTGTCTTAAATAGAGGAATAAGTTTCAACATAGGACACCTAAATAAAACCCCCAAAGTACAAACCATAAAATAAAAATCATAAAAGAAAGAATTTCTTTTCAATGAAGGGTACAATGGTCAATTTTTTTGCGTGACAGATTAGAAAAGATATTCACCACATGTAAAACAAACAGAAGATAATATTTACGATGTGGAAGAAATTCCTAGAAATCAACAAGTAAAGACAAGAACTCCTGGTAGAAAATAGGTAAATTATATCACTAGGTGGTTCATAAAGGTTGATCTCTAAAAGGTTATCCATAGGAGTAGATATTTAAACTCGCTAGTAATTAGAAAAATGTAAACTAAAACAATAATGACTTATTAGTTTGCACCCATCAAATTAGAAAAAAAAAGTAGAACATTTTATACTGCCAAATATTGACAAGTCAAAATGAAACTATGATCCAGCTTTTCACTCCCGAATACATATACTTGGGAAATTCTCATACCACCCATAAGGAATAATATGAGGCTTATTTGTGGTAGTAAGAAATTAGAGGCAATTTTGCTAACATCACTAGTGAATGAAGAGAAGTAAATTTTAGTGGATACACATTGTGGAATACTGGGTAGGTCTTAGAAGTAATGACTAAATATACCACATGAATAGATCTTCAAATATATTCCTGAGTTAGTAAGTAAGAAAAGGAATGAGTTCTATAGCACGATCATATTTACATCAATTAAAGTAGATTCCACATAGAAGTTCAATGCAAGTTTTACAATAATTCGTGGAAATGATACACATCAAATATATTGAAATATATTTACCTATGGAATGTAATGGGCTTGGAAAATGAGGATAAAAAGGAATACAAACATTCATGCATGCTTCTATGCATACACACATGCATGCATATATACAAACTCACATGCAAGTATACACACGTAAACTCCCAAAACGAGAAAGAGAAAAGCTACATGGAGTAGTGATGATAGTGTGCTATCAAATGAAGAGTTGATACACAGCACTCTATACTGAGTGTAAAATTAACAAATAAATCACCCAATTCCAAAATAATATAACACATAAAAAGGAAAAGAACAATCTAAAATATTTTACATTCACTCTACACTCAGATAAAATTTACTTTTGATCATTTTTTGAATGATCAAAATAAAATATTGGCATCTGCCTTTAATCTAGATAACGTGCCAAACCATCTTGCAGTTTCTTGGCAAGGCTAATAGTCATAGTAAGGCAAATTTCTTTTTATTTTAAGAGAAAGATATTCTGGAACTCAAAGCATTGGAAGAATATTTACACCACAGGCAAATCTTTACCACAAGACTTATACTTAAATATTCTATATCTCATAAACACATCAATAACCATTAATCTTTTTTTTGCTAAATTCTAGGTTGGAGCTAAAATGATGGGGCTGCATCATAATGTGTGATTATTGTGTGTGAATGAGCAGGTTCTCTTCAATGTCATATTCAGTCACTTTTTATTAATTTTTTTTATCATGTGAGAACATCTACTTAAATGTAAAGAGACACATTTATGTATATTTGGATATATTATAGGATAAATATTTCCTTTAGTAATTATATAACATAGACATATCACATGACACTGTTTATGGTAAGATTCACATCTTGCTAAAAACAAAACAAAACAAAAAACATAGACCCAGAAAGTTCTGCTTCTTGGTCTTCATTTCTCTAGCTGGTTCTAGTTCAGGTCTCAGCCCCAAAGTCATATCCTTAGTGAGCCCTCCCCTGACCACCAAATCTAAGATAAAACCTATTATCCCGATCTTAACATGTATTTGAAATTTTCTTTTCCTTTTTTCCCCCCTGCTTTTTTTTCTTTCTTGCTTATTGTCTCTATAGGATAAGCCCTATTGGAACCTCACCCATTTTGTTTTTGCTCTATCCTCAGCTCCTAAAATACTTAGTACATGTCAAGCATTCAAATAGCATTTGTTGTATGAATGCTGGAACAGTAAAGAAACAACTAAATGAATTAGCTTTAACACAATTTTAAAAATTGATCCCTTTGGTGTTGTTCTCAAATAATATAGACACTTTTTTGCACTGGTATATATGGGTCAACCTTTTATCTTATCTATTGCTTTTCTCCTGAGATTGAAAGATCGAGATCACGGACAGTGTATTACACCTTTGCTCTCTGAACCCCACTTTTAACTAGTAAAATGCCACCACAATTACTACTTCCATCACCAGTGACCTCTGCAATTTCAAAAACAATTCTTAAACCCAAATATTTTTCCCATTAACTATGAACATCTCTGATCAGCTAATCTTCCTTCCTTGTCTTCCAATCCATCAGCTCTACAATTACTTTAATTCAACATTGTTGATAATAACTGCATTTTGTGATTTCGCCATAGGTAGATTCTAAGAATAAAAACAATAAAGTGTTTATATTTTTATGATGATATGTTGTTACCACAGAGCCAAGCCACAAACAAACATTACAACCTTTTCTACAGTTCCCACGTCATATGATGTCAAGTTGAAAAACAGTCACATGTTTTTTAATTCTCCAACTAATGTCAATACTTCCTCATGTTTTCAATCATTTTGCATATGCTAGCAGCTTCTTTTCTTTACTGAATACTTGCCAGCAAGAGGAGGAGAGGAGTCCACTTTCCAGCACAGGCCTAAACTGGGTGCTCCGGGTTCTCCTGCACACCTGTCTTATGCAGGCAGGTGCTAACGGCTCTCTCTGTTCACCTATTGTGTTTTTGGATCCCATGACTGTACTCTCTCTTGATTTATTCCTTCTTTTCGAGAGTTTATTCTCAATTAAATAACTAAAGAAATGTTAATCGGAGGGATTTATTTTAGGTTCAGTTTAGATTTAGCTTTTCCATGACTGAAATGCCATTTTCTGCCTCACATTCGACGGTAGTTTGTCTGGATATAAACCTCTATATCCAGTTGAATTTTTTTTCTTCTCAGAACTCAGAAAGCTTGTTACATTGCCCTTGGCTATCCTGACATAGATAATGGCAAGTCACACACCAGTCTGATTCTTGATCCTTTGTAAGACAACTGTTCACTTCTTTCTAGAAGCTTTTGGACACTTTTTACTTTTTTTTTTTTTCCTGGGGGAACTCATCAGTTCTATCTTATTCATAATCCTCCCCTTATTTTCTCTGATCCTTCTTTACTAGTGAAGTATAGGACCTCCTAATTTTCTGCCCTGCTACTGAGTTGTTTATTTTGCAAACCCAGTTTTGTTTTTGTTTTGTTTTGTTTTAAAGATTATTTTTTTAAATTTATTTCACAGAGAGAGACACAGCGAGAGAGAGGGAACACAAGCAGGGGGAGTGGGAGAGGGGAAGTAGGCTTCCCGCTGAGCAGGGAGCCCCCTGTGGGGATGGATCCTGGGACCCTGGGATCAGGACCTGAGCAGAAGGCAGACGCTTAATGACTGAGCCACCCAGGCGCCTCTCAAACCCACTTTTGGTTTTCAGTGATTTGGTTTTGTTCTTTTTCATAACATTGTGTTGTTAAGAAAGCAATAAATTCTTGAATCTAAGGGTATATTTTAGTGATTTGTTTCCTGAATTAAATCTTTCTTTGGTGCCCTGCCCATTTTTTCCCCTGCTAATTTTTGTTTGTCTTTCCCATTTTTTGCTTTCTGTAAATATCTGGAGATCTTGGTTGTATATTTATATTTAAGAAATCTGCTTTTCCAAGTTCTAAGTGGCTGAGTGGGGCTTGCTTTATGGTGAATGGATGAAAAGCCAACCAAAGCCAAAAGTGAGGTCTAACCTCTGGAGTGCCAATGATCATGGCAACTGCTACAGTTATAGATTGAAGTCACTTTAAGAATGTGTTTCCACTCTTGGAAACCTGTAGTTATTCTTATTTGTCATGATTTTTATTGACCTAGCTAAGCAATCATTTAAAAAAATTCTCTACTTATTTTCACCTACTGTCTATTAAACTCACAATAGAGATACATAAATTATGTGCCCACATTGAGCATCCCAGTTAAGCATATTGTTCTGGGCACAATTAAATGCTACTCTTGGAAAAGTGCAGCAAAAGAAAACATCAAAGCCAAGATTTAATTTCACATTGGCAGACTGTTATACATCAACATGCTATGTAACAACAAAAGTAGTATTACCAATTTGTCCTTCAAAAACAGGATCATTTTAAACTTCCAAGAACAGTGGGTAAACATGCATATTTTCCACACTCTATTCAACATTGTATATAACAAACTTTTAATACTTGCATTATGTCAATCATATGTTATATGCTTCTTAGTCAATTTTATTCATTCAACAAATGGTTGCTTCCTTTTCCATTTTTGTCTTGTTGGAATTTCTTGTTGATTTGTAAGAGCTTTTTTACATATTAGGAAAATTCTGATAGTGTTGCAAATATCTTCCTGCTTTATAATTTATCTTTTGACATTATAACATTTTTAACTGTAGCGAAATTTTCACTGCTTTTAGCCAAACCAATCAATCAAACTAGTTATTGGACATTCTCTATTCTAAGATTGACCTTTGAGAAAATCTCTTTCTCAGGACTTCAGTGATATTTGTAGTACTCAGCATGCCTCCATGTCTCTGTCAAGGTTTTGTTGTATTTCACAGGCATTTGCTATAGTTTAAATTTGGAGGTAATAGCAATCTACTTATTTCACTAAATTGGAATTTTTTGTTCTGTCTCTTTTCTTTCATTCAATTTTGTTCTCCTTTGTGTAAGGGAAGTGAGGAAGGTAAAAAAAAAAAATCTGAGAATAGTAGAAAATAAAAGCAAGAGTTTGCATATTTTTTCCCCACCGTCTCCTCCTCCGGAGGAAAAAGAATAAAAACCCTTGTAGTTTTTTGCTTATATTCACATTAAATATGTTTTTTTATTTTTACTTTTTTAAAGATTTTATTTATTTATTTGACAGAGAGTGAGATCACAAGTAGGCAGAGAGAGAGGGGAAGCAGGCTCCCTGCTGAGCAGAGAGCCCGATGTGGGGCTCGATCCCATGACCCTGAGATCATGACCTGAGCCGAAGGCAGAGGCTTTAACCCACTGAGCCACCCAGGTGCCACTAAATATGCTTTTTTTAAAGCATGTTTTTAAAATCTAGGATAAAAATAAGATTATCACATTGTATCTTCTTCTCCAGGAACAAACATATATCTTTACATTCATTGAAGGCACCATCTAGGTTTCTCCGTGTAATTTGAAACTATGTATATCTCCTAGTCTCATGTCTTTGTATACTTTCAACAACATTGACGCATCTTGGATTTGTATTCCCCTTGTTTATTCCTCTGAATTCTAGACTCATATATCCAACTGTCGACAGCATCTCTATTTGGGTAATATATGGGTATTTCAAACTTCTCAAACATAATAATTCACCCTGTCCAGAGCTGCTACTCCTCTAGCCTCCCCAACTCTGTAATATCACTCTCTGAACTCAGTTGCTTTGACCATAAATCTGGAACTACTGGTTGATTCTTATGTTTCTCTTAAACATATCAGTTTAATCATGCAAGTTTTATCTTTAACATATATCCAAAAACCTGTTTTTTCTCATTAACTCACTCTTTTCACTAGAGACCAAGCTGCTTTTTCACCTGGACAATTGGAAGACTCTGCATTGGTCTCCCAACTATATCCTTGTCACTGTATGGTCTATGAGCCTCAGAGATGCTATAATAAGCTATTTAAAACTTAAGACAGGTTGGGTGCCTGGGTGGCTCGGTCAGTTAAGCGTTTGCCTTCTGCTCAGGTCATGATCCCAGGGTCCTGGGAATAAATAGTTATACAGGTGTTTTTTTTAATTTTTCAGATGAAATTATGTTCATGATCTGAATTGATCGCATAAGTAAGCCATTTTTCTATTTCGTCAGGTATCCAAACACTTATTATTTAAAATTAGGAAACATGAAGCGATAAAATTATGCAAGCACCAACATTAATAAATATAATTTGAAACAAAAATGACAGAGAGTAGTTGCTGGTGACTGTGGTAAAACAAAGAGAGGCTAAGTAAGAACACAATGGGATTTTTATGATCCCAGGAAGCTTGATGATTTATGAGAATTAGGTAACTTATTCTAACTAATTCTAGTTAATTCTCCCTAAATTAGTTCACAGGATGAATCTGATGTGGTCACTGTTCTGGTGTACATGAGGATCAAGAGGGAAAATAAAGAATAATTGTACTCATTATTTATGGTGAATAATGAAATATTCTACTTATTTATTACTCATGAATCACAGAACAGAATGAAAAGTGAGGTAGGTGAGAACAGTTTAAATAATTCCATTTCTCCACTTCCAAAAAATGTTACTTGCTCATTTTTCTGAAACTTCCTCTTTGTCAAGTTTGATAATTTCATTCTCTTCTGACTTCAAAAGCATGGCAAAATAACCTCTCCAGCACCAGGCTCACACTTTGAGAGGAGAGAAAAGATTAGAAAGTTTGAGTGAAATGAATGTTATAAAGGTTCTAATGAGACTATCTGCTTTCACATAGCTATTTATCCTATACTGACTTTCTTCCTTCTTATTCTGTGATGTCCCTGTTTTTGCTATACAAAACTGTTTTTCCTTTTTTCCTCTCCCAGGTTCCCAGAACAATGAGACTTGTGCTGATTAGCTCCTTGAGCAGAAATGCAGCCACAAGATGTGGTGCAGAAAGGTCAGCCTTGAATTTCTTTGAAATATTTTGTTACATTAGTAACACCAAAGGTCAGTTGGGCCCTGAATGGGATTTTGCATTTATTTTTCTGTCAGCCTCAAGATAGTTCATGTTTATAGAATTCTATATTTAAAATGGTCTGATTTCAATTTTAAGTATTGTGTGTGTTCAACACCTAGACACAAAAGACACGAGATTACTAAGTAGTCACTAATAAATACCAATGCTGTTTAGTCTATAATGGTAAAGTTCAGTGAGGACATAAGTAGTAGTTACACCCTCTAATATTCTGATGTAAATATTTTGTGAAATTATATGATACTAAAAACTGGACAAAATGGACTCACAATAAAGAACACAGTTTAAGCACTCAGTGGCCATTTAGCTTAATTCCTTTATCATTGATGAAATAATCTTTCCATTGACATCAAGCAACTCTACTTATGCCACTTCCTCATAGTCTACAGAAGCAGCAGTACTCCATTTAGTACCTTAGAAGTAAACCTCCTGCTCTTTAAAAGGCCATTCCTTGACCACATTTACTGTTTACGATAGAAGCTACAGAAAGTCTCTTTGCCTCAGGGTGTTTAACCCATCACCTCTTCCCTATATTATTTAAAAGTACTGCTTGTTTAGAACTGTAACAAAGATGGAATAACACAGCCTGAATTTACCCCTCCTTCATGAAAACAAACCAGAGAGAGAGCAGAAGGGAGAGAGACAAATATACGAATCAATATTTTTCAAGATAATGAGCATTAGGCAACAAAGGGCAGTGGACCCTGGGAGATGGGAAACAAAAGGAATGAGTTCCCCAGTTGCTAGTGCTTAATGCCTTGAGAGAGTTTGTAGAACTTGGCAAAATGAGGAAGAACCCAGGCAGAGCTTGGCAGATTCCTCAGTTTAAGGAGATGAAACTGACATTGCCGTGGGCCAAGGCATCTATGATGAATCAACAGTGACGAAGGGAGGAGACCTGTACAAAGAGGTAACTCTGGGGGCGCCTGGGTGGCTCGTCGTTTAGCATCTGCCTTCGGCTCAGGTCATGATCCCAGGGTCCTGGGATCAAGCCCCATGTCAGGCTCCTTGCTCAGTGGGGAGTCTGCTTTCCCTCCCTCACTCCCCCTGCTTATGTTCCTGCTCTCACTGTCTCTCTCTGTGTCAAATAAATAAATAAAATCTTTAAAAAAAAAAAAAAAGAGGTAACTCTGGAGATCTTGAGAAGGTACTTCTTGGTATTCAGGAAAATACGGACTGGCCCATGTATATGTGAAAACAAATTGAGGTTTGTGAAGAACCATCTAAGAGAATTAGAGGAAGAAATGCCCAGCACCCATAGAGGGCCTAGAATAGTACCTAATTCCCACCAGGCAGGTAGGAAAACCTCACAGTTCACAAAGTCGATGATTCATAAAGACTTTGCTTTAGCTGGAGAGAAAAATTAGCCCTAAACTAGCTTCTGTGCATCAGACTAACAAATCTTAAAAGCAAGACATAAAGTGCTTTCTAATTAATTAAACTATATCAGAAAAGCTTAAGAATATTTAGAGAAATGCAAAAATATCCAAACAAAATTATATCATGAGCTGTGGGAAAACTTAAAGTGGCTTAATATGTGTATAATTTGATTTTGCATAGGAGAGAAGCAAATAAAGAAACAAAAAGTTTGACGTAAAGAATGACCAAATAATTTTTACCACGGTAGGTCATAATATAGGCCGGAAAACAAGTCTATTAAATTTTGAAGGATTCAAGTTATACATTGTATTTTCTCTGACCATGGTGAAATTAAATTAAAAATAAGTAATAGAAAGGTCATTGGAAAATCTCCAAGTATTTGGGAAATAAGTAAAATATTTTAAATTCCCCAATTGATTTTTTTCTTTGACACATGGGTTATTTTATTTTAACCTGAATGAAAATGAACAGCACTTTATCAAAATCTGTGGAATGAGACTAAAGTCAGGATTAGATAGAAATTTATAGAATTAGTAATCTCTTTTAGAGAAAAAAGAAAGATCTCAACACATAGACTTCAGCTCCTGTCTTAATAAATTAGAAAAAGAAGAAAAAAGTTAAATCTACACTAAGCATACACCTACAGGAGCTAGAAAAAGGAGAACAAACAAAACCCAAATCCAAAAAGAGTCAGGAAATAATAAAAATTAGAGCAGAAACAAATGATATAGAAACTAAAAAAACAATAGAACAAATCAATGAAATCATGAGCTGGCTCTTTGAAAAGATAAAAAAAATTGATAAACCCGTAGCAAGACTGATTTAGAAAAAGAGAGAGAGAGAGAGGATCCAAACAAAATCACCAACGAAAGAGGAGAAATAACAATCAGCACCACAGAAATACAAACAACTGTAACAGAATATTATAAAAACCTATATGTCAGGAAATTGGACAACTTAGAAGAAATGGATAATTCCCAGAAACATATAACCTACCAAAACTAAAGCAGGAAGAAATAGAAAATTTGAACAGACCAATCACCAGCAATGAAAATGAATCAGTAATCAAAAAACTCCCCAAAAAGCAAAAGTCTAGGACCAGACAGGTGAATTCTACCAAACATTTAAAGAACAGTTAATACTTATTCTTCTCAAACTATTCCAAAAGATAGAAAAGGAAGGAAAACTTCCAAATTCATTCAGTGACTACAGCATTATCTTGATACCAAAACCAGATAAAGACAACACAAAAAAAGAGAACTAGAGGCCAATGTCTCTCATGGATATAGATGCAAAAATCCTCAACAAAAATACTAGCAGACCAAATCCAACAATACATGAAAAATATCATTTGCCATGATTGAATGGGATTTATTCCTGGGTTGCAAGGGTGGGTTCAATATTTGCAAATCAATCAACACAATATATCACATTAATAACAGAAAGGATATGAACCATATGATCATTTCAATAGATACAGAAAATACATTTACAAAATACAACATCCATTCATGATAAAAACCCTCAACAAAGAGCGAATATCCTTCAACATAATAAAGGCCATATATGAAAAACCCACAGCTAACATCATTCTTAATGGGAAAAACCTGAGAGCTATTCCCCTAATGTCAGGATGTCCACTCACCACTTTTATTCAACATAGCACTGGAAGTCCTAGTGACAGCAATCAGACAAGAAGAAGGAATAAAAGGTATCCAAACCAGAAAGGAAGTCAAACTCTCACTATTTGCAGATGACATGATACTCTATATACAAAACACAAAAGATTCCACCAAAAAACTGCTAGAACTGATAAATTCAGTAAAGTCACAGATACAAAGCCAATGTACAAAAATCTGTAGCATTTCTACACACCAATAATGAAGCAAAAGAGAGAGAAATTAAAAAAAAAATCCCATTTACAACTGCACCAAAAACAATAAGATATCTAGGAATAAGCCTACCCAAAGAGTTAAAAGATATACTCTGAAAACTATTAAACATTGATGAAAGAAGCTGAAGATGACACAAAGAAATAAAAAGATATTCCATGTTCATGGATTAGAAGAACAAATGTTGTTAAAATGTCTATATTACCCAAAACAATCTACACATTTAATGCAATTTCTATCAAAATACCAACATTTTTCATAGAACTAGAACAAACAATTCTAAAATTTGTATGGAATCACAAAAGACCCTGACTAGTCAAAGCAATCTTGAAAAACAAAAGCAAAGCTGGAGGTATCACAATTCTGTACTTCAAGTTATATTACAAAGCTGTAGTGATCAAAACAGTATGGTACTGGCACAAAAATAGATCAATAGAACAGAACAGAAAATCCAGAAATGAACTCACAAGTTTAAGGTCAATTAATCTTCTAACAAAGCAGGAAAGAATATCCAATATGAAAAGACAGTCTCTTTAACAAATGAAGTTGGGAAAACTGGACAGCAACATACAAAAGAATGAAACTGGACCACTTTTTTATATTCACAAAATAAATTCACAAAACTAAAATCAAAATAGATTAAAGACCTAAATGTGAGTCCTGAAACCATCAAAATCCTAGAAAAGACCTTGGCAGTAACTTCTCTAATATCAACCACGGCATTTTTTTCTAAATATGTCTCCCAAGGCAATGTAAATAAAAGGAAAAATAAACTATTGGGACTATATCAAAATAAAAACGTTCTGCACAACAAAGGAAATAATCAAGAAAACTAAAAGGCAACCTACAGAATGGGAGAAGCTATTTGCAAATGATGTATCTGATAAAGGGTTAGTATCCAAAATATATAAAGAACTTATAAAGCTCAACACTCAAAAAATGAATAATCCAGTTAAATAAGGGCAGAAGACATGAATAGACATTTTTCCAAAGGAGACATTCAGATGGCTAACAGACACCTGAAAATATGCTCAATATCACCATCACCAGGGAAATACAAATCAAAACTATAATGAGATATCACCTCACACCTGTCAAAATGGCTAAAGTCAATAATACAAGAAACGACAGGTGTTGGTGAGCATGTGGAGAAAAAGGAACCCTTTTGCACTGTTGGTGGGAATGCAAACTGGTGTAGCCACTCTGGAAAACAGTTTAGAGGTTCCTCAAAAAGTTAAAAATAGAACTACCTTATGATCCAGAAATTGCACTAGTAGGTATTTACCCAAAGAATACAAAAACACTAATTCAAGGGGATACATGCACCCCTATGTATATAGCAATATTATTTACAAGAGCCAAATTATGGAAGCAGCCCTTGTGTCCACTGAGTGAGGAATGAATAAAGAAGATCTGGTATGTGTATATATACATATACCTATATTTACAGGTCATATATACCTATATGACCTAATACATACATACATAGGTATTCAGGTCTCCACCTGTATTCAGGTCTCCACCTGATAAAGGGCATTTACAAGAATCCTACTGTTAAATCACACTTAATAGTGAAAGCTTTATTGCTTCCTCCCCTAAGATAAGGAAGGGTTCAAGGATTCCAATCTTACATCTTATTCATCATTATATTGGTAGTGCTAGCCAGTGCAATAAGGCAATAAAATAAAATTGGAAGAAATGGAAAGGAGGATATCAAATTGTTTTATTCACAGACAACAGAATTTCTTATAGAAAATCTGATTTTTTTAAAGCTACTAGCACTAATAACTAATTATAGCAAATCACAGGCTACAAGCTAAATATCGAAAATCAATCATATTTTATACACTAACGACAAACGATTAGAAGCTAAAAATTTTAAATCCCATTTATAGTAGAATAAAAATAATTTTCTTGATACACTAAAAATACCAAGCATGAAGTATTTAGAAATATGACAAAATCTGACAAAAAAATGTGCAGACCTGCACAATGAAACCTACAAAATATTGTTGAAAAGAATTAAAGAAGATCTAAAGAATGGACAAATATATATTGTTCACAGGTCAGAAGATTCAATATTGTTAACATTCTTGATAGTTACAACAAAATGAACATAATGAAATAGTTAAAATCTAACAAAATATTTACCTATGCTGAATGTTATGAGTATACTATACTTAAGAATACTTATACTAGGGACGCCTAGGTGACTCAGTCAGTTAAATGTCTCCTTCAGCTCAGGTCATGATCCCAGGGTCCTGGGATTGAGCCCCACATCAGCCTCCCTGCTTAGCAGGGAGCCTGCTTCTCCCTGTGCCTGCTGCTCACCCTGCTTGTGCTCTCTCTCTGACAAATAAATAAATAAAATCATTAAAAAAAAAAAGGATACTTATACTATACTTACGAATGCAAGGAAATAAAACCTGCATGGATTGGAAATTCAACATAGGAAAAATGTAAATTCTCCCCAATCTGTAGATTAAATGTAATGCTTATCAAAATCACAGGATGATTACTGTAAGATTTATCAAGCTAGTTATAAATTCCATATGGAAACAAAAAAGATCTAAAATATCCAGAAGAACTCTGAAAAAGAACAATGATGGAGAGCTAACACTAGCTAGTGTCAAGACTCTTTATAAAGCTAAACTCATTAGTGAAGCATGAACAACACAAACAACTGATTTCTGACAAAGGTACAAAGGCAATTTAGTGAAGAGAATACAGCATCTTCAACAAATACTTCTGGAACAACTGGAATTTTAATCCATATTGATAAGTATAAACAGAAATTAACATAATATGGGTCATTTACTAAATGTAAATCCTGAAAG
>JAPYYM010001465.1:0-13443 GCA_028534135.1 Potos flavus | reverse complement strand
CGGCTTCCTTGAAGCAGGCGGTGTTCCACCCTGAGCGAGCCGGGCATCCCCAGCTGCTCGGCTTCAAGATCGTGTATCTTCCCCTCCACCTGAGGCCTGCTGGACTACCATGTTTTTCTCAAGGTTATCTTTAAGCATGCTTGCATGACCAGCACAACTCCTCCTGGTTATATTTTCAAGAGTGTATTATTTTGAGGGAAGGTTACATCTGAATGAATGCCATTTTTTATTATATAAAGAAAAACTATTTTTGAAATTAAAACGTCCTTTTAGGTGAGCTTTACAAAAAAATTTCTATCTGGCTCAAGTAGTTGAAGCCTATTTTAGCTTAGCTGAGAACCTATATAGGTCTTGAATATGTAAAATAGGCCCTTGGAGCTGAGTGTAGGAATAGCAATCAGAAATAGCTGAACACTGCTCAGTGGAGTGAGAGGAATTTGAGTTCTGAAGGCAATACAAGGGTAAAGAGAGGAGAGGAGGGACAAGGGGAGAACAGTCTAGAATATGCAAGGAGAGAGCCTTAGCAGAGGAGATGCAGAATGGGGGCAGCAGGTCAGAGACTGAAAAATGGCCTTGACTCAGCTAGTCCGGCAGAAACTGGAGCTAGGACCCTGCCCAATGAACTTCGGATTTTCCATATGTTGTCAAATGAGCTTGCAGTGACCTAGCCTCTATCTTAGAAGCAAGAAGCTTCCAAATAATTAAACATACAGAAATAATTAAGTGACCAAAAGGCTTGCCCAGTTCAGATATTTTTAGGAGTGCTGGGTGACGGGAAGGAAATATGCGATTACCTCAAAAAAATCTAGGAAACAAATTACAGGAAACCTTTAAGCAAGAATGACTCGCTAAAGATATATATTCCTCCAGAATGTGAATCTGCTAAAGGACAGCATTTTATTTATTTTAGTTATTTCAGTGACTTGTACAGTACACAAGTAACAGATGTTCAACAAAGGTTTGTGAAAAGAAGAAATAAATAAAAGGAGGAAGAAAGAGAAGTGGGAAGCAGATACCAGTCATTGGTTAGAAGTAAGCAACACAGCAACTGTTTTAGCTCAGCCACTTGACATTGTCCTTCCTTCTATCTAGAACATGCTTCCCCTCTACATACACACTTATACATGTGCACACACACGCACAGAGTCAAAGGGCATGGTTCCCCATCTACTAAAAGTTTATATTCCTTTATCACTTTATTTAAAAGTACAACTCTCCCCTGGGGCGCCTGGATGGCTCAGTTGGTTAAACATCTGCCTTTGGCTCAGGTCATGATCCCAGAGTCCTGGGATCGAGCCCCGTGTCGGGCTCCCTGCACAGCGGGGAATGTGCTTGTCCTTCTCCCTCTGCCTGCTGTTCGTTCCCCCTGTTTGTGCTCTCTCTTTCTCTCAAATAAATAAATAAATAAAATCTTAAAAAAAAAAAAAAAGTGCAACTTTCCCCTAACATGGGTTGGTATTCCCTATTCTCTCTGCTTTACTTTGCTACATGGCCTGCATACCATCTGGTCCATTATAGATTTTATGCACATTTATTTTTCCATCACCACACTTTGGTAGTAAGCTCTGGGACAGCAGGAACATCTGTCTGTTTTGATCACTGACACCTGGTCCATAGTAGGTATTTTTGAAGGAATAAATATATAGATATGAATGAAGGTGTACACGGAAGTCATGAAACTGGTTATTTGAAAAATAGAGATGATTTTTTTCCAGCCAGACTGAAAGAGTCACATTGAAGAAGTTAAAAAGGAAAAAAGAAAAAGAAAGAAAAAAAAAAAAAAAGGAAACCCATTACCAGATATGAATTAAAGTCTGTCTGCTTTTATGTATTCAAAAACCCCAACCAACACAGAACAGTAGTCAGAAGCTGGACCTAATTTCTAGGAAGGAAATTAAAAGCTTATTTTCTGTCTTTCCATCGCTTTTGAGCCCTTGTCCTGATACAAGCCAAATGTTGTCTGTCAGCCTGTTACAGCATGTGCTCTCATATGCTGCCACACTTTTCACTGCTGTCCCCCTGAGTTAAACGGCTCTGTTCCGCTGCCTCGCTGTCTAGGGCTTGAGATAAAAGTGCTCAGCTGCTGCTGCTGTCTGTCTCCAGTGTTTAAATGCTTCCGTATCATGGTGTTCGCATCTGACTACATCTTGGCAGCTTCCAAATAAGACTTCAAGAAACCAAGCAACCACTGGGATGATGACTAATCATTTCCCAGAACAGTGAGGGGAGAAGAAAGGTAAGGTTCTTATGGCTCTCCGTTTTCCTCGAGAGAAACACCCTCACCACACAGAGAAGATAGATCACCAGCAGGCACTGTCATGGGCACAGCTGTAACTGGTCAGCAGATGCAGCTCTAGGACTACTGGCATTCCCCGAGAATATGAAATTGGACAAAATTAGAATTAAAAATATAAAGAGATTGAGCCATTCTTCAAATAAGATGTGTATAGATGCCTGGCCTTTGTTTTCGACATTTCCAAGGAATACAGATGTTGTAAATTCTACCAAATTAAAAAAAAAAAAAAAAAAAGGAAATGTCCACCAAAGTCTGAGTGGTCCTTAATGCAAAACTGCAGGAATGTTGAAATTCAGAATTTCCAGCAAGTTGTATTTATTAATATTGTTCACATATGCTTGTTCTTTTTTTTGGTCTTTAGGGTGTTCTTTGATATAAGTCCAAGTGGCTGTACAAAGGGTATGGAACGATATGCGTGATACTCTTATTTATTGAAGAGGAATGTGCCGCACCAGGTAAAGCCCCATTGCCATTAGCTTGTAAGCCCTGTCCCTGGAAAGAGGTAGGGCAGCATGAAATAACACAGAATGTGCCCTTTTTTAGATTATGTATATCTACCGTTTATCTAAAATACCCTACCCTGGCTAACTTTCACATTCCTTTTGTGACATTCTGAAATTCAATTCCATTCAGGACATTTTATCAAACTTTCCACTGATTTTTTTTTTTTCTAAATGTCTTCATAAGGTGCCTCGTTAGCGCAGTAGGTAGCGCATCAGTCTCATAAATGTCTTCATAAAATTTATAAAGTTAGGGGGTAAAAAACAAAAGTTGTCATAAGAGACCATTTGCCAATATTTGTTTGGGGTGTATTTATTTATAATATAGAAACCATGCTGTAAATGTGGTTTATAACATAAACAGGGGCTCTTGAAAGGGATATTTGAATAATGTTCTGAATGCTTTGATATTCAATAAATATCACTCTTAGAAAATAAAAGCCCCCAAATTTGGATTCACAGTTTCAGTGTTTAAATTTAAAGAGAATATTGAAGGCCAGAAATCATTTAATCTCTGCTCCCCTCGCAACAGGAACCAATGGGAATTAATAAAAACAATGTAAACTGAATACTGCAATCATGTTACAAGAATTGGGTTTCCTTTACTGACTGTTGAGGGAACACATTATGACAAGCAATCTTAATTTAAAAAGTTAAACTTTGAAAACAAAAGTAATGACAATTTCACATTGCATTTGAAGAATAAATGTCAAATCTTACAGATTAATGTGTGCTTAGAAAAAAAAAAGTCTTTCCATGTTTCTTTATTTAAAAGATCTACCTGTCATCATTTAAGATAGGAATCTAATCCGACACTGTAGTACTGCCTTTCTAGCGCCCTCTACTGAACACTACAGCTGATGATGATGTGTATCCACTTCACATTAGCCTGATTTTATTTCTAATCCACATAATCAAAGGGCAAGGCTGGAAGGAATTTGAGAATACCTTCTCTGCTTTCCATTGAGGTCATATCCAAGCCACCTGAGAGATATGAAAATCTTTTCTGTTTTTCAAGACTGTTAGAAAGGCAAAGTGGTTCAAAACTACTTTGCTTGGTATTTTTATCCACCTGGCCTCATACTGTGGCTGCCTTAGTGAGCGTTTAGGATGACTTAAATTACTGCACCTGCCACACGTGCCTTCAGGGTGCTGTAATCTATAACACTATCTTTATCCCTCAAACACAAAAGATGTGACTTTCATTCCAAGCAGATGGAATTTATCAGTGTAACATAAAAATTGCAAGTGTGTTTGTCTGCAT
This sequence comes from Potos flavus, assembly GCA_028534135.1. NCBI lineage: Eukaryota > Metazoa > Chordata > Mammalia > Carnivora > Procyonidae > Potos > Potos flavus. The sequence goes on along the minus strand of JAPYYM010001465.1, from coordinate 9,383 downwards.
CACTTCTTTTCTCACCATAGTGATGAGTGCATATGCACAATGGAGATGTCACACTGTTGCTGTTTTTAAATCTTTTTCATAGAAAATATCTAGAAGACTATATATTCACAAGTAAGCAGCCTGTGTTACCTTCTAATGAAATTCATTTTAATGTGAAGGACAAAATATCCTTTATTATTAGATTGGAAATTAGCGTCTATCAATATTAAGTATGTGTCCAGAATGCAACCTTTAGTATGTTTTGGGGTATGCAATTGATCTCCAAAATCTTATTAGCAGGATTTAAAACAAAATGAGTCAAATACTCTGGTTAAAGGGACTCTAAGAGCTCTCCCTGTTCTTTGTCTCCTTCGGTTAGTGATAGAATTTGTTAATTGAAAGCATTAGAGGGATGAAATTTGGTACATTTAAGAGCTACTTTTTTTTTTTTTATATTTTCATTTAAGAGCTACTTTTGATTGAGTTTTGACTCCCTGAACATTAAGTGCATATGAATATTTATAACATATCAATGGATGGAAAACCTATTCTATCTTTTTTCTTTCTGAAATTCACTAAGGCTGCTTGATGATCTCCTGGCTATGGTCGAAGAATGCAATCACCACTATCCCCAGCAACCTTCCAGCAGGTTCAGAACTGTGATACCTTAACAACATAAACTTTCTGATAGATATAACATCTTTCAGTTTCCTGGACTTTATTATTTTTTATAGGTCTCAGATAATCAACCGCTACAATGATGAATAAAAAAGTGCTGCAGCACTCATAATAAAATACCCATCCACCATAGTTAAAAATAATCGTAAAGAGACCCACCAAACATTATGCCATATTTCTGCAGAAAGGTTACAGATATGTAAAATATATGTGCATATTATAAATAATATCACTTTGTGTCATTTTTTACAAATATTCTATTGCAAAATGAAAATAATGCAGTGGAAAAGTACAGGAATCTTTAACTTGGAAAAAAAAAGAAAAGAAACTTCGTTCAAAGCTAGCAGAAGACCAGCACACTGATCATATCTTTCAAAACCTCTTGAAGTGTAAATTTAGTCAGAGGGCAAAACATAGAAAGTTGATCTCAATCAAATCTTCAAATGGACAAAACATTTTCTTTGCCTCAACAGGGACTGAGTCAGCTGCCAGGTAATACAAGTGAGCAGGAGGATTGAATATCTGATTCTATTTCTTTGCTTCAAGGTAACAGAGCCTCAACATCATGGATCAGAGCTCTGAAAAATTAGTAGAGGCAAAAAGAACCTATTCAACTCCTAGAATTATTCTAGCTTGAGATATTTTTGACTGTGTTATCATGTTTATAAATTTTGTGATAATATATTGGAGAACAAAGACCTCACGCTGGAAACATTGTCACCCAACTGCTGGGCCCAGAATTAAAATTATTTACATTTTTGCTGCATTCGGCTACCAACTGCTGTTTACTACCTGCATGTGGAACTAAAAAATGCTGATGAAAGCCTGGTACGATAATGGAGAAAATGCTAGATTGGGAGTCAAAAGAATTGAGTTTTGTTTTTTACCTACTACATGTCTCAGTGGCCTGGAGCAAGACCTTTTATATTATTTTTAAATGAACCTTTTAAAATATACTGACCTCCTCATCTGTAGTAAGTATTGGTTGAACTACGTTGATTATGTGTCATTGTAGCTATACAACTTCATAAACTAGACTTACACGTATATCCAAGTGTTTTGTCAACATCTTTGCTTAGAAATCTACCCAGGTATCATCGGTAGCATGTCAAGATATCAAAAAACATTTTTTAGACATTCCTTCACACATCTGCTTCTCACTCGGTCTTCTTAGTGTCAGAATACGGCTATTCTTCAAGCCAAAAAATCTTAAGTGTCCTGTGCTTCCCTCTCTTCCTCATACTCCACACCCAATTAATCAGCAAAATCTGTTCATTCTACCTTCAAAATAATCCTTATACTGACCACTTCTCTCTCCTTCCAGTGTTTGTGCTCTGGACTGGATTATTTCCTTAGTGCGCTGGTATAAGTTGAATTGTTTCCCTAAAAGGAGAAGTTGAAGTCCTAACCCCGAGCACCTCAGTGTTATCATTCAGAAATAGCCTTTGTAGATGTAGTTGAATGAAGATGAGGTCCTTAGGGTGGCCCCTAATCCAATTTGCCTAATGTCCTTATAAACAGAAGAAATTTAGATACAGAGACAGACAAGCACACAGGACAATGCCACGTGAAATGAAGGTAGAGATCACAGCGATGTATCTACAGGCCGAGGAACACCAGAGATTTCCAGAAAACCATCAGAAGGTAGGAGAGGGACAATGAGCAATTGCTCCTTCATCATCGTCAGAAGGAAACAACCCTGCAGACACCTTGCTCTCTGACTTCTAGCCTCCTGAACTTTGAGACAATAACTTTCTGTTATTTAAGTAACCCAGACTATTATACTTTGTTACAGCTGCCCTAACAAATGAATGTATATACTGAGTGGTCTTCCTGCACTTACCCCTACACAGCAGCTAGAGACAAGTCTTTTCTAAGATTTTAGTGAAATCATTTTGCTTTTTTGTTAAAAATCCTCCCAGAGTATCCCATACCCTCCTCATATACAATCACATTCTCTTGCCACTGTTTCTTCTCTGACTTCCTCTGCAACCACTGTCCTCCAAAACCAGTTGGCTCCAGCCAGATTGGCCTCCTTGCTTTACTTCCAGTGCATCAAGCACTCCCAATTTCAGGGCATTTACAATTATGGTTTTCACTTTTCAGCATGTTCTTTCTCGATATGTTCACTTAACTACTGCTCTCACTCTCAGTTTCTGTTCAACTGTCATCTTGGGAATGAGTTCATTTGTTATCTTTTATATAAAATAACATTCTAGGCTTCTATTCCTATGGTTGCTTCATTCCTTTATTCTTTATAGTATCTATCATAGTACTATACATACAATATACTTGATTATTTGTATACTGTTTGAGTTTCATGAGAGCATGTTTGTTGTTTTTTATTGCTAGTAACCCCAATACCTAGAAGAATCCCTGGTATGTAATATGTGCCTAATTAATATCTGTTGATTGACCGAGTAATTACATTTTGAATCAGTAAAAATAATTTTCGAGATTAAAAAAAGATGAAAAATGGAGGGAATAATGCTGAGTACATAGGAGTCAATTACATATAAACTGATATGAACTTGCAACATTTCACTCATGCAGTCGACACACCTATGTTACTACCTGTTGTGAGCCAAGTGCCATTTTAGGCACTGGAGTTCCATATATGGAGAGGACATGGCGCCTAAACATCGGGCATGGTTAAAGTGTTGACTACAGTGCATGAAGGTAGAAGTGAGAGCTCTGGAAGTGAAAAAAAGCTCTGTGGTGTCACAGATTAGTTACTTCTGCCCAAAGTAATTACTGGAGGTTTCACACAAACACAAAAAAATGGACACTTAAGCTAGGCAAATTGGGAAGTTTGACGGTGGTGGTCCTGGTGTGAAGTAATAACGGGTAGGTAACATTTCAAGCTGTGAACACAGTGCAAATACATGGTAGAACCATGCATCTAGAAGTGCCAAAAAGTTTCAGCAGGTTTCCCTGGAGCTGTGTATCACTGGCTTGCCATCTCACTGCTCAGCAGCCAACCCTCTGCAGAATGCATGGAAACACTGGAACCTCTGATGTCCAAGAAGCAAAGCTTCCTTTATTTATATGTTCTACAGGCCGATAGGATGGGAGACAAATGAAGTAGAAGCCGGATTCCGACTCTGTCTTCCATTCAGCGGCTGGGTTATATAGGAGTCAGGAATGGATTCTGGCCTTGACACCTTAGATCTGAAATGTATATTTGAGTGGGATTTTTTTCCCTTATTTTTGTAATTCCTAATATTTCACAACATTAATATTTTATCACCCTTTTCTTTTAAGATTTTATGTACTTATTTGAGATAGAATGAGAGAAAGTGAGAAAGCAAGCATGAGTTGGGGGGGGCGGGCAGAGGGAGAGGGAGAAGCAGGCTCCCCACTGAGCAGGGAGCCCAACATGGGGCTTGATCCCAGGACCCCAGATCATGACCTGAGCCTGAACTGAAGGCAGATGCTTAACCGTCTGAGCCATCCAGGCACCTCATCACCCTTTTTCTTATGTTGCATGTGTATGAACAGAAATGAAAAGAAAGCTGGTATTTTTTGATAGGCTGATCACTACCTAATGTAGGGTTCAAGGTATTTAAACATCTCCTTGTTGATATCTAATATAACATTAGCCATCACAACTGCATTGTCTAGACTGGTAAAATTGAGTTAAATATATCTGATAAACTAGAGAACTGCATCGTTTCTGGGTTCTAATCTCAGTTCTACCGTTAATCACCATGTGTTATACAACAAGGCATTGAAGCTTTCTCTTAGTGTCCCCATCTATCCAACAAGGAGCTGGGACTGCAACAGTTGCTGAGATTCAGCGTCCCCTGATTCTAGAAAGTAAAAAACAAACACACAAAACTGTCAAATGAAATTGGAAATGGTCTAAAATCACCATCAGTAGTTATTTGGAAGGCATTGAGATTGTTTGTTCGTTTATTTTAAGTACTGACTTCTCGGATGTGTGAATCCCTCCTATGACTTCTTGATCTATGTGTCTATTACCCCACAACCATCTGGTCATGGTTAGAATGTTGAATTTAAAGATTTATTAGTTTGCATATAGTGTCAATGGCATCTGCGTGTATCTGTGTCTGTGTGTTGCTATGTGTGTCTGTGTATGTGTCTGTTGTATTTATCTTCCTAAATGTCTCAGGCAGGGGTTATTTAAATCAACTAGGGAATGCTTTGCAATAAATCAGGGCAGGTTTTGCTCCTTCATCATAACTACTGGGTAGTATGAGCATGACTTAAATGGGTGGCTGGTGGTCATTTCACATTATTGCTACATTTACTTGCTTTTATAGATCTTAGAAGTGTTAGAGAAATTCCCTGGGCATGACACACCATTTTTTCCCTGTGCCTGAAATGATAGGCAATACTGACTACAAACCTTCACTCTTATTTCTTTGATGGAATCTTTGCCTCTAGATCCCATTTTCACTCCAGGAAGCCTACCCGGCTCTTCAATCCCACACATCACTCCTCCACTCCCCTGCTTCCCTGGTGGTATAATATCTCCATCCAAGGCTTAGATTAATTTAGGAAAGACTTCTATGGGAACTATGCAGAGCATATTTTACTAGGAAAATACAAGTTTATTTAAAAAAAAAAGAGTTGTTAGAAAAAACAGAACTTGGTGTAAAAGAATATGATTGGAAACCAATGACAATGGTAACCATTGCTCATTTCGAAAGAGGACAGGCATATATTTATGAGGTTTTTTTTAAGGAAACTTTCTTTCTTTCTTTCTTTCTTTCTTTCTTTCTTTCTTTCTTTCTTTCTTTCTTTCTTCCTTTCTTCTTTCTTCTTTCTTTCTTTCTTTCTTTCTTTCTTTCTTTCTTTCTTTTTCTTTCTTTTTCTTTCTTTTTCTTTCTCTCTCTCTTCCTTTCCTTTCCTTCTCTCTTTCTTCCTTCCTTTCTTTCATTCTTACAGAGAGAGAGAGTAAGCTAGAGCAGGGGAAGGGCAGAGGAAGGGGGATCAAGCAACTGCACGCTGAGTGCGGAGCCCAAAGTGGGGCTCTATCCCATAACCCTGAGCTCATGATCTGAGCCAAAATCAAGAGTTGAATGCTAAGTGACTGAGCCACCTAGGTGCCTCACTTTATTTTTATTATTTTATTTCTTGTTGCTACCTTCTACCACACTGCATGTGAATGTGATATTTAATTTATATTTTAGGATACAGTGATTAATTCCTTTAAGTTAAAAAAATTAGTAAGTAAAGATTTTTAAAATGATACTGTCCAATGTCTGACTACTAAGCTCATATGATTTGAAAGAAGGATCTTTAAACGTTAAGAAACCAAATTTTGAATAAATTAATTTAATGCTATTTCTGTGTATGCTATGTTCATCTTCACATGATCTGATAATCTTATTGCTACTGGATTGAAATCTAGTTTACATGATTTTAGGTCACTTACCAGTTTTATTTCCTTTTTTATGAAAAATTTGTATAAGTCAGTCCCATCGCTGATGATATTAATGTCCCTGGTTTCTACTCATGTTTCAAACATAATTTCAGAAGAGTATGATTCTGACAAGCATTTAAGGGACATATGATCACAATGAGCCAGATATTGTAGCTCTATGTGAAGGGATTAAGCAGCTTATAATACACTGTCATAGATCCTGGATTCTCCCCTCTTTCTTGACAGCAAAGGTCACATTCACCTGGCTGCTTGTTTTCAAGCAGTTTTGCAGACCCAGTGTTATACATTCACAATTAATGTACTTTCTTGGAGTTCGAGGGGGACATCACCTTTGTAGCGATGTCTATGTCAAAACAAATAGAATTTTTATAAATTCTGAAAAATAAACCTGCATTTATTTGTAGCTGTTGATGAAAAGAAAATATCACCAAGAACAGCTTCTATTTCTGCTCAGTTGAAAATCAGCAAAAACCAGTCTAGGCACAATTAGGATGACAGGACATGTTATGCTCTTCATCTCACATTCTGCTCCCTCACCCTCTTGTTGGCCATGTTCTGCCATCTCCTGCTTCCCGAATCTGGTGCTCCTTCACTCCTACTCCTATTTCACAAGGCTCAGCTGCCCATCAGGACCCTTTTGAATTGATTGACTTATTACCCTTTGTATAAAAAGCTTTCAGCTATGCTCCTAACCCAACCTCACAATCTTCAGCCTTTTATCCCTGATTGTGAAATAAATGTTATAAATTCATGAGCAGGTGGCTCATAGAGGTGTTAAAATACCTGAAATCACAAAATACAGTCAGTTCTGCTATAATACTTGTCTTGAGAACAGAATTTGTTCCAATGTGATTGATAAATTAGGAAACAATTTAAGCGTAATGCAAATTTCACATTTGCTTATGTGCAAATTCCTCTTCCAGAAACACCAGGTGAACTCAGAAGACTGCACCCAGCTGAATTGAGCTGCATAGGGCTGCACAAAGTTCAGACATGAACACTACACAGACCTCTACCAGCTACCTCAGTTCACCATGCATGTTATGAGCTACATCCATCCACATCTGGTGTTACAAATGTATTCCCATTTCGAGAACCTTCCTCCATCATCTCACGATATTGTACAAGCTACTACCCTTCTGTTGCTCATTTCCACAAGCAAACTCCAGGTCTTTTTAAGAGCAAAGTGTCATGTTTATTATGATATTTATGTATTTCTAAAGCAGGTAATATTTGTAAAACTGTTACCCTTTTTACGACATTCATTTTTTACTGTGTCACTGACAGTGTTTTTGAGCGTTGTGTATCTGTGGTTTTGTTGCATAAATTTGTGTAACATGATGATTTTTCAGAGTATATGCACATACATTGCATGATAGCGAACTGACTGGGTGAAACCGCCTTCATTCCCAAGGGCACCTTTATTTCTCTAGGGAGGGCATCTGACAATGCCTTGTTTGGACCTATTCTGAGAACTTCTCATCCTTAACTCTTGTTCATGTCAACTTCCATTTGCCAACCAAAGACTATTTTCCCCCCTTTCTCAGAGCAGATATGAAATTTCTTGAACATTATTCCAAAGAATTTGGTTTTTATGGGGAAAGCAAGAGGTATTCCTGAAGAATTCTAAGCTGGATAATGGCCAAGTTAATGATGGGAATCAAGCCCATGCAGGTGAGGGTTTGTGTAGAATTTTCTGTCATGGAGCTCTGATTCTGGCTCAGCACGCTGTGAACTCCTGGAGAATATTGTTTTATCATCTCTGAAGCCTCAATGTGGGGCATCCTACTTGCCCTGGAAGGGCTCAAAGTGTTCACTGAACTGAATCCCAACAGCACAAATGCAGATTAAGCCTCAAAATAGTCACGAAGAGACACTGGAAATGTCTTAATAATCATGCAGATAACCAATTTCTCCACTGAGGCAGGAAAGCATTCTCGTGCATTTTAGGGGGAAAAAAAAACACAGTTTGACAGTTAGAATTGAAACAAAAATGATTTTTCATTTAGCCTAACTGAATATTATGTTCCTTGAGTTCCTGTTTTATGCTTGATAATGCTGGGCACGGTGCCTTTCCTACCAGGATATGATTGATAATCATTCAGTTCATCAGAAAATCAATTAATCAGAACATTCTACTTCCTCATAAGCATTCTGTCTAAGTGTCTGTTGTGTACAGTTTAATTTCTTCACACTTTGGCTATTTTAATTGTTTTAAAGAATTTTGGAGTTTTGGAGACAAAATAAGAAAAATCCAATCTTATGAAACATTTATACAGTTAAAGCTAAGGAAGAGAATGAAAGTCAGAAGTAAAACCATAGAGAATATGGAATCATGAATATGGCTTACTCTAAATGTGGTCTTTACTGGTTGACTCTGACTTCATTTCAATTAAGTGCATATTACAACTTCCCAGGTGGGTAGCCATCTGCCTCTCATGGAAGGCAGTGCCACCCAAGCTCCTGGCTCTCTTCCCTGTCAATTAGTCCCCTATATGCATTTTATATGAGTGTTGCAAAGCCTCAGAAAGGTGTGAGGTTTGAACCTTCTACAGTTTTGCTGAAATCTGGCTTAAACATATACTGACAAAGGAATGGAAAGAGCAAATATCAATATGAGAACTTAAAAATGTCTGTAAATGTACATTTTTATTCCCTAAGTGGTTATAAAAATTTGAAATGATATTCTTCAGGCTTAAAATAGATGAGTCACCTAATAATAGATTCATTTTTAGTAAAAATAGCATGTTTCTCTACCCTGCTTATCAGTGAAATTCAAATATAAGACAGTTTTCCAAACATAGGTTAAATACATATAACCCGCCATAGTCCTGTTGGGCACATTGGCCTCTCTGTGTGTTATACATGTTTGCCAGTTGTTCTAAGTGATTACATTTGACCCCCAATATTTTTTATCACCTTATAGCATTATTCTGTGTGGCAAAAATAAAACCAAACTGGAATTATTTAGGCCAAATGATATAGTGGGTTTCTAGGAAGCCTGAGGCAGAGTAGCTGTTTTGCATTCAGAAGAAGCCACCGGAGAGTGACAGTTCAAGTAAAATATTGTTGTGAAATAGTTGATTGGGGAAACAGAATTTGGGGAAGCTCAGTTTAACACATTAAGACACTATTATGTGCCCCCAAAATAGATATCCTGGAGATAGTCTGCCACCTTCAATATATTTACCCTAGTTTCTACCTACAAATTCAGTTGTCGTCATGGAATAGACCTAATCTAAATTAAAAGTATAGTGCTTTAAATAATAACTTAAGGAAATCAAAACTGAAATGATAAGCTGAGGTAGTATTA
>JAPYYM010001464.1:0-13444 GCA_028534135.1 Potos flavus | reverse complement strand
CCCAAATCAGACAAAGACCCCACCAAAAAGGAGAATTACAGACCAATATCCCTGATGAACATGCATGCCAAAATTCTCACCGAGATACTAGCCAATAGGATGCAAGAGTACATTAAAAGGGTTGTTCACCAGGACCAAGTGGGATTTATTCCTGGGCTGCAAGAGTGGTTCAACATCCCCAAATCAATGTGATACAGTACATAAATAAAAGAATGGACAAGAACCACAGGATCCTTTTAATAGATGCAGAAAAAGCATTTGGCAAAGTACGGCATCCTTTCTTGATTAAAACCCTTCACAGTGGAGGGATAGAGGGAACATACCTCAATATCATAAAAGCCATATACAAAAAGCCCACAGCAAATATCATCCTCAATGGGGAAAAACTGAGAGCTTTTCCCCTAAGGTCAGGAACATGACAAGGATGTCCACTATCACCACTGTTGTTCAACATAGTACTGGAAGTCTTAGTATCAGCAACCAGACAACAAAAAGAAATAAAAGGCATCTGAATCAGCAAGGAAGAAGTCAAACTCTCACTTTTCGTAGATGACATGATACTTTATGTGGAGAGCCCAAAGACTCCACCTCAAAATTGCTAGAACTCACACAGGAATTCAGCATCATGGAAGTACAGAAAATCAATGCACAGGAATCAGTTGCATTTCTATGCACTAACAATGAGACAGAAGAAAGAGAAATTAAGGAGTTGATCCCATTGACAATTGCACCCAAAACCATACGATACCTAGGAATAAACCTAACCAATGAGGCAAAGGATCTGTATGGAGAAAACTATTGAACGCTCATGAAAGAAATTGAAGAAAACATAAAGAAATGGAAAAACATTCCATGCTTACAGACTGGAAGAACAAATATCATTAAAACGTCTATGCTTCCTAGAGCAATCTATATATTTGATGCAATCCCTATCAAAATACCATCAACTTTTTTCACAGAGCTGGAACGAACAATCTTAAAATTTGTATGGCACCAGAAAAGACCCCGAATAACCAAAGAAATGTTGAAAAAGAAAACCAGAACTGTGGCTTCAAGCTCTGTTAGATAGTGTGGTACTGGCACAAAAACAGACACATAGATCAATGGAACAGAATAGAGAACCCGGAAATGGACCCCCAACTCTATGGTCAACTAATCTTCGGTGAAGCAGGAAAGAATATCCGATGGAAAAAAGACTGTATCTTCAACAAATGGTGTTGGGAAAATGGGACAGCCACATGCAGAAGAATGAAACTGGACCATTTCTTTTCACCATACAAAAAAATAGACTCAAAATGGATGCAAGACCTAAGTGTGAGACAGCAATCCATCAAAATCTTAGAGAACACAGGCAGCAACCCTATGATCTCATCTTCAAGAACTTCTTGCTAGACAGGTCTCCAAAGGCAAGGGAAACAAAGGCAAAAATGAACTATTGGGACTTCATCAAGATAAAAAACTTTTGCACAGCGAAGGAAACAGTCAACAAAACCAAAAGACAACCAACAGAATGGGAGAAGATAATTGCAAATGACATATCAGATAAAGGGCTAGTATCCAAAATCTATAAAGAACTTATCAAACTCAACACCCAAAGAACAAATAATCCAATCAAGAAATAAGCAGAAGACATGAACAGACATTTCTCCAAAGAAGACATTCAAATGGCCAACAGATAACTTTTTGATAACTGGGAACCTTAAAGTTACACTGAGAAAAGCTAAATAATGGATATTCATTGACCATCTAGATCACTTCCAAATAAAAGGAAATACTGAAACATTAATTACTGAACCCAGGTTTATCTACCTGTGGCTTTCTTTTACAGAGGAACTCAAGATATTTGGGTCTATTAGTAAACATTTTCTGTGCCACACTGGAAAATTTATGGGGCATCTGGATGGCTTAGTCCATTAAGCATCTGCCTTCGGCTCAGGTCATGATTCCGGGGTCTTGAGATGAGCCCCGCATTGGGCTCCCTGCTGAGAGGGGAGCCTGCTTCTCCCTCTCCCTCTGTCCTTCACCACTGCTTGTGCTCTCTCTCTCTCTCTCATGCTGTCTCTCTCTCTCTCTCAAATAAATAAATAAAATATTTTTTTTAAAAAAGGAGCATTTACTATTAGGAAGAATATACTTTTGGAAATTATAAAATGTATTTATAAATTTGTCAGTCCATAACTGCTTACTTCTTAGTTTTCAATAGGAATTAAGGATTCTAATAATTAAGAATTCTAATTAATATATGTAATTAAGACTACTAGTAATAATAAGGGTTTTTAAAGCATGCTACAATATCAATGTAGTTTGCTCTTGATAAGAGATTGTGAATGGTTTTTCTTTACCTTTTAAGTAATCCACCTGGAAAGCAAAGATTTTTGTCCTGCTAATATAACTCACCATGCTTCATGTTGTCTTTCTCAGGACTTTGATTACTTAAGAAAATGCAGTATTCTCAATAGTAAGAGAGTGAAGTTTTGTTCACAACTATGTAACCTTCTATATTTGCCCTTAACATTGTCTATTGTTACTTTGACTAAATAAGTATTAAATCATAACAATCTGTAATTCTACTTAATCAGATGTTCAAGCCTTTTGACATCTAGAAACCAAATTCTAAATGGAGTTTTTTTGACCCCAGAGTAATTTTAAGATTTCCCAGAGAGTCCCTTTTAAATCTCAAAGGATTTGTCTCTCACCTCCCAAAAGAGAGATGTTAAATTACTTAGGTTTATTTGCTATGTTAAATTACACGGGGTTCATTGTCAAGTAAGTAAGGTTAAACCTTCTTAGGTTATATTGTATCTATGCATGTTATTAAGTGCTCTAGAAATTGTAAGGAATTCCTAAAAATCTGGTATGTCCTGGTATAATGTTATGTCATAATTCTAGTTGCTATCTTAAAATGTTGTATGTCATAGAAATAATCAAATTTTCTTGTCAGTTCTATTATAAAGAACTCACATCAGACCTTTAAACATGGTCATTCTATATAGTCTTTTATTACATACAGACTATTATTTTACTCTAACATTTTTGCAAAAGTGCTTCACCTTCAGAAAGATTCATTGAGAGGACTCTGACAAGTACTCTAGAGTACACATTTCTGATAAAGATTATACGATCGAACGGGCTATGAATTTCCAGAACTAATGGAAAATCTGGATTAAAGCAGAACAAGAATTAATAACATGGGATTGAATGAAATGATGAAGACTATTTGGGTCTTTTTACAAATTTTTCTTTGAAACATTGCTGGTTCTTTAATGTTTTGTTTTTTCCAGCTTTAAGGGAAGCATTTTTAGTTTTTCATTTTGTAAAGTTTACCTTTGTAAACATAATTTAAACATTTATTTTTTTTTCCCTACTTGATCCCTCCAGAGTGTAGAAACTTACTGAGTATTGTTATTTTCATACAATATAGTTATTTGCATAAGTTCAATAAGAAACTGTTCTCCTTGGACATAACTGGAAATACTGGTTATATTACCAAGGCTTTGACTGGAACATCAGATTTGAGAATGTGCACAGGCACACGTGGCTGGCTCAATCCATACAGTGTGCAACTCTTGATCTCAGGACTATGAGTTCAAGCCCCACATTGGGCATGGAGCCTACTTCAAAAAAAAAAAAAAAATGCTTAAGAGAATGTGCACAGAATCTGATAGGGCCAGACAGCTTTAAGAAACTAAAGTTGACTTTGTGGAGCCAATAAAATCCCCTTGGAGAAACCAGCCTGCTACTGTGCTTATACGGTTCCTGGCAGCCCAACCAGGTGGTTAAGGACGGTTACTTGCTGGCAGCCCAGGAAACTCAAGATGTCCTGGGGACCTCACGAAGAGAGAAATTCACCCAAATCCATAGGTATTTCAGGCTAAGTCTGATAGTGAGTCCTCAGCTAGGCTTCTTAGCCTGGAAAGGCTTTTAAAAGTCCAACCTAAGATTCGTTATGAAAAGTTCCAGCAGGAGCACCTGGGTGGCTCAGTCAGTTAAGTGTCTGACTCTTGGTTTAGGCTCAGGTCATGATTTCAGGTTCATGAGATCAAGCCCTGCCTTAAGCTCTGTGCTCAGTGTAGACTTCATTTGAGATTCCCTCTCCCTCTCCCTCTGCTCCCCCCACAACTCACGTGTGAGTGCTTTCTCTCTCAAATAAATAAATCTTAAAACAACAGCAACAACAAAAAGTTCTAGCAATGCAGATTTAAAAAGAGCCTATACAGTCAGTCCCTATTCTTGCTGCACTTTACACAAATAATCTGGTCAAATTTAATTTTTCAACTTATTGTGCGAACAGGTTAGTGTGCATGATTACCTTTGATAGAAATAAGGGTGATTGTTTCAGCAGAAACTGGTAACACGACCTTGTGGATGTCACATTCTACTCCTGTTCATTGTGTTTGAGGTTTTGGTATGTCCCTGTAAACTGGACTGGATCCTCAATTCTTCGCATTTCCTCAAATGTCTGGCTACAACTCCAGACTAACGATTCCAATTTTCTCTCCCCCTCCTGATTTGGAATCACTACGAACAAAGACTGCCTTTGAACCTCCCTGTAAGGGACTATACCAGGTCCTCCGTACTGCCCAGAGAGCAGTTAAACTTCAGGGACTTGAACCATGGGTCTACATCTCCCAATTAAAAAGGGTTCCTCTAGACCCTTGGAACTGCACACCAGCCGGAGATGTAAAATTAATATCAACAAGGGAGGCTCCTCCCCAGACGCAGATGGCATCTTGAGGTGGACAGACCTCCCAAGGTCATGGATCAAGATCTTCACCTCCTGGGGGGCCTCATTATCTTAGTCGGTTTAGTGTCCGACTCTTAATTTCAGCTCAGGTCTGAATCTCAGGGTCATGAGGTCAAGCCCCACACTGGGCTCCATGCTGGGTGTGGAGTCTACTTAAAAAAAAAAAAAAAAAAGATTTTCATCTCCAATATGAAGTCTTTATTCCTTTTTCCTTTTCACTACTTGTGTTTTCTCTCTGAATGCATGGGAAGACAATGCTTCCAAAGTGTGGTGCCTATCTCTGAACCTATTGTTAAAGCAGTACCTACCCAACAAAATCCTTAGACTCCCTCCCCAAAATTGTTCTTGATAAGAAGACAGCCCTTGATTATCTTTCAGCTGAGCAAGGAGGTGTCTGTGCCATGGCCAACACCACTTGCAGCACTTGGCTTAAGAAAGTGGCTCCTTCAAAGGGAGTTTTTCTTTGACTTATTTGATTTTGATTGGTTTGGTTCTTGGGTGCCATAGCTCCGAAGTGCACTCTAGACATTGAGAATTATCCTGCATGTAATAATCATGGTGGTCTCCCTGAAACACTGTGGTGTTCTCTCTAAAGCTTTAAATGTCTGTTTGCAGCCACTAACCACCAAGCAAATGACCTTCTTAAGACTAACTCATCAGAGAGGCGCCTGGGTGGCTCAGTCATCAGGTGTCTGTCTTCGGCTCAGGTCATGATCCCAGGGTCCTGGGATCGAGCCCCACATCGGACTCCCTGCTCAGCGGGAAGCCTGCTTCTCTCTCTCCCACTCCCCTTGCTTGTGTTCCCTCTCTCACTCTCTCTCTCTCTCTCTCTCTCTCTCTCTCTCTCTCTCATGTGCGCGCGTGCTGTCAAATAAATAAATAAAATCTTAAAAAAAAAAAAAGACTAACTCATCAGAAAAGAAACAAAGGGAATAACTGACTTAATGTAAAACCAAGGTCATGACCTGCAAATACTCTGGAAAGATTCAGCAAAAAGATGTAATAATCTGTGAATACCATACAGAGGATGAGAAAAAAAAAATGCAAGAACTCCAGACCTGGGAAAAGGACTAATGCCTTAAATTTTGATCACATCTCTCAGGCTGAGAGCCTGATCAAAAGGGGAGAATTGTTAAAAACAAAACAAATCCCCACAAGATAACATGACCAAGTGAAGTCACTTATGCTAGCCTCCACATCACTGAAACCAAGACTTTACTTTTTTTTTTAGTTTCAGAGGTAGACATTAGTGATTCATCAGTCTTATATCATACCCAGTGCTCATTACATCATGTGCCCTCCTTAATGCGCATCACCAGTTACCCCATCCCTCCTCCCATCACCCCTCCGGCAACCCTCAGTTTGTTTCCTATAGTTAAAAGAGTCTCTTATGAACCAAGATTTAACTAAATTACAGTTTCGGCTTTCTCAAAAATGGAATCTGAAACCAATCAGGAATTGCTTGACCAGCACTAGTTAGAAAATCTGCTGCACAGACTCTTCCCATCCTCTAAAGGAAAGGGACTTCGCAATAACCAATCCCATTTTTTACATAGCGTAACATCCTTGTTCCTCTTCCCTTCTGGCTATGAAAGTCTTCCATGTCGTACAGCTCCTCAGAGCTCATTTCTATCTGCTGCTTTGGATACTGCCCAATCAGAATTGATTCTTGTTCGAGTAAGCTCTTAAAGTTTTTAATACGCCTCAGTTTCTATTTTAACAACAGTTCACAATTAGTACATTAGAGCCCTGACTCAGGTGCCCTGACTCCCAATGGTACCCACACATTCTTTGCTGTAGATTACATCACAGAACTGTTATGGATTGAATGTATTCCTGAGAAAGCCTTTCTGAAATATTGAGATAATAATAATAATAATAATAATAATAATGTTATATTATTGTCTACACCATTTCTTTATTGAAAACAGCTACTTCCAGTCCATTGACCAATGTAAATATCACCCTGAAATCCTACTTACAGTTTACACTGGGAAAAAAGAAGCTCCTCTAGCAAAATTAAACTTCAGTTCAATGTGTTAGTAGCACAACTTAATGCGCCCTTTAAAGAACATATCGAGGGGCGCCTGACTGGCTCAGCCGGTGAGGCCTGGGACTCTTGATCTCAGGGTTGAGTTCGAGCCCCATGTTGGGTGTAAAGCTTACTTAAATAAATAAAAGAAAGAAAGCACGTATCTATTCCCTCACTCCAGCACACCAAACAACAGGCTCTTCAACCAGTTGCACAGGGCAGAACGCGTCACTTCTATCACAAAACATCCCAGGGTGAAAATGCCCAGCACCACATGGCTAACACCACAGGCTAACAGCTGGAGCCACTTATGTAGGATTGTTTCAACTCAGCTGACATGATGAGGAGGGTGGACAGAGCAAATCATAACAGGGAGTGTTCCCCCATTTAAAAAAGCACTTCCTGTTTCGTGTTCATCTTTAAAGATGGCAGGAATCATAGGGGAAAGGGGAAAGTCAAAATGCAGTCACTCAATAAATTGCATGTTAGATTCTTTATATTTCAAATGCACACCGCCGAAGTTGAAACGACCTTCTTTTCAGGCTTCAGTGAGTCTAGTAGTGGTGCCCAGGGCAGAAAGCAGCCTGCAAGAGTGGGGGAGAGCGTTCTCCAAACAGATGTGTTTAAGAATATTTGAGGTAGGCACAAATAAGAAACAAATGGGGTCATTTTACAAATGCAAATAGCTCTACTGAGAAGACAATGAAATTGCCTGCAGTTGCAAAAGCGAACTCCA
Source organism: Potos flavus (assembly GCA_028534135.1). NCBI lineage: Eukaryota > Metazoa > Chordata > Mammalia > Carnivora > Procyonidae > Potos > Potos flavus. The sequence continues at coordinate 5,932 of JAPYYM010001464.1, read as the reverse complement.
TAGGTCAGAGGAAGCAGGAATTTAAGGCAAAATTAGTTGGGATAAAGAATGGAAAGGGAACAAACATTTACTGAGTGTCTGCTGAGTCTGAGGTCCTTTACTAAAGCGGTCCGCATTTTAAAAAATGTAATAAAAGCATCCTTCTTTTCACATATATAAAAAAGACAAGGAAATGAGACTTAATTTAGCTTAATGTCATATAGCCAGCAAGCCATGGAACCAAGATTTGAACCCACTTTTGCTCTTTCTGTTATATTTGGCTGCTAGTTCAGAAGAATCTTGAGCCAAAGTTGTGGAAGTTGCAAAGTTTCTTGGGAAAGCCTGGGTAGCTAGAAAAAGTGAAAAAACTAAAAGGGCCTAAGGAAAGAAAAACTCGAGAAAGAAGCCCAGGAAACAGCCAAGTCCATAATACCATCAAGGAGCAGGTGGACTGATTTCAAGCCTAGGACAACTAGGGGACCTAGGGCCTGACTCACTTTCGTGGTACTTTACAGTTTATGAAGCATCTTTATTCCAGTTATTTGATTCAATCTAGTAAAGTAGGCATAAGTATCATCTTCATTCTCCATTTCAGAAAAACTGAGTTTCAGTTTATAGGTCTTGCCTAAGATCATACGCGAGAAATGCCAAAACAAAACTCTTGAGTCCAAATTGCAAATTTTTTCCATTAACCCCACAGAGCCAGAGAAATGGCTCTGGCTTGAATTAGAAATAAAAACAAAAGTCTTAGCATATAAAAACAAGGGACAACCTAGGGGTAATAGTTAAGAGATGTCTCAGTGTTTTTGACTTAGTCCAGTTAACATCTAATGAGAGACTTTGGGTCGGTTGCCCATTTCTTTTGTACGAAATTTCTACTTGAGATTACCTTCCAACATTTAAAAGTGGTTGGGAGACTTTAAATGTTCACTTCTAGTGTGTCTATCAAAGAAGGGGTAGAAATGTCCCTCAGTATTCCAGAACAGAAGCCAGTCAGGGAAGGGTGGGGAAGGGCTTGTCTAAACTTTCAGTCGCTAGGGAGAAGCATGCTCCTCTTTGACACTTCGGAGGTAGATATCAGAAATTTACCAACTGGAGCCCCAGAAACTCCCCTAATTTGGATTACACCACCACTTAACTTGAACACCAATCCCTTCATTTGAACATTAGAAATTATAGGGAAAGAATTAAGTCTCCATCTGCCTTTCCAGAATGAGCCGTATGTCAGTATCACCCAAAAGCCCCAACTGATGAGAGAAAGCTTCCCTTTACAGAAGTACGCCAGCAGATAAATGTAGAAAGAATGATAGAAACAAAAAAGCCAACAACAAAACAAACTAAAACACCACTTGGTTAATTTAATAACTGATTAAATTAACTGATTCAGGCAAAAATCATCAATGGATGCTAAGTCTTAATTGAAAGGTTGGTGGGAAAGCAGCAGCTGCATAAGGCTTAAGTTTTTTTTTTTTTTTTAAGATTTTATTTATTTATTTGACAGAGAGAGATCACAAGTAGGCAGAGAGGCAGGCAGAGAGAGAGGGGGAAGTAGGCTCCCTGCTGAGCAGAGAGCCCGGGGCTAGATCCCAGGACCCTGAGATCATGACCTGAGCTGAAGGCAGAGGCTTTAACCCACTGAGCCACCCAGGCGTCCCAAAGCTGAAGTTTCGTTCCATAGCTTGCTCAGTGTTCACAAGGGGGAAAACATGACAGACATGATCTGGCTGTCATCTCCTTAACAGTAGCAGCTAGTACAGCAATAACCAGACATCACTTGGTTCCTGATGTTATAAGTATGACATAGGTGCCTTCACTCATAAAGTATCCTAAATAAGGTTTAACCTACTCTATAATAAAAATACTAATATCCCAAATTAAAAACGAGCAAAGGACTTGAATAAATGTTCTCCAAAGAAGATATATAAATGGCCAATAAGCACATGAAAAGATGCTCCACCTCATCAGCCATCAGGGAAATGCAAATCAAAACCATAGTGAGATACCACTTCACACCCATTAAGTTGGCTAGACTCAAAAATTCAAATAATAAGTGTTGACAGAAGATGTAGAGAAATTGGAACCCTCATACATTGTTAATGGGAATGTAAAATGGTGCAGCCACTTTGGAAAACAGTTTGATAGCCCCCAAAATGTTAAACAGAGTTACCGTATGACCTGGTTTGGGGGAAGAGAAATTTACCTCTACCATCAACGGTTCTTCTGACTGGTCTAAGAATTAAATTGACACGAGACAGATTAACAGGACAAAATTACTTTCAACTGAGCGGAACACCATATGTGGGGGTCATGTTCCAAGACAGGAAGGTAAATTGAGGCATATATGCCATCCTGAGCTAAGGAATGAAATAGAAGAGTAGGGAAATTCACAGGACAATAAGAACAGATGTTTGATAATTGGATGTTTGCCCACCATGTAGATGGGTCACTCAGAAAAAAACTTATCTCTGATAAAAACTCTCACTCTGGGAAAGACCGCCAACTTACTTTCTTCTAGGTAGTTAAAGCAGGGACAAATGTTTTTCTCAAGCCCATTGGATCTTGATAGCTTTCTGCTCAAAATAACGCACATGCTAAAGTGGCACACTTTTAGGGAGACTTGTTTTGAGCCCTTCCACTTGCAATTCCACTCCTTAGTACAGACCCAGGATAACTGAAAGCAGATGTCCACATGCAAACTTGTGCACAAATATTCATGGCAATATTATTCATAAATAGCCAAAAAAGAGAAACAATACAGATATCCATTAACTCATGAATGGACAAAACAACAATATTATTCATCCATAAAAGAATAAAGTACTGATCCATGCTACAACATGGAGGAACCTTGAAAATGTTATGCTAAGTGAAAGAGGCCAGTAACAAAAGATCACATATTGTATGACTCCATTTATGTGAAATGTCCAGAACAGGCAAATCCAGAGACAGACAGCAGATTAGGGGGGAGATAGGATGTGACCGCTAAAGGATATGAGGTTTGTTTTGAGGGCAGTCAAGATATTCCATAGCTAGACAGTGGTGATGGTTGTACAACTTTCTGAATATATGAAAAATCGCTGAAATGTATACTTTAAATAAGGGGTGAATTTTACAGTATGCTCCCTATCTCTCTCAAATAAATAAAATCTTTAAAAAAAAAAAAACAGACTAAAGAGACATAGTCAAATGTAATGATGTAATGCTTGTCTTTCTTTAGACCTGTCTGAGTAAGTCTAGCCATAAAGGAAAGCTTTGGGAATACTGGAGAGATCTGATATCGAATGGACATAAATTGATAATAAGGAATGATTATTGATTTTGTTACCTGTGATAGTAGTAGGCTGGTTATATAGAGAAATGCTCTTATTATTTTAGGACAGCATACTAAAACATTTAGTGATGTAAATCACGAAGACTGTAATTTACCTTGGACACATCAGCAAAGGGAAATTAATGAAACAAATACGGAAAATGCAAGCAACTGTTATTAGGTAATGTGCCTATGGGTGCTCATGGTATTATTTTCTCCCTTTTATGTGTGTGTTTGAAACATTTATAATTAAAAATTAAATGAAAGAGGGGTGCCTGGGTGGCTCAGTGGGTTAAAGCCCCTGCCTTCGGCTCAGGTCATGATCTCAGGGTCCTGGGATAGAGCCCTGCATCGGGGTCTCTGCTCAGCGGGGAGCCTGCTTCCCCCTCTCTCTCTGCCTGCCTCTTTGCCTACTTGTGATCTCTCTCTCTCTCTCTGTCAAATAAATAAATAAAATCTTTAAAAAAAAATTAAATGAAAGAAAAAAATTTACTTGAGGACAAAAGCAGTTATGAAACCTGCTCCCTAGGGGCTAAGAACCAACTTTTCTCACACGCAATACAGTAGTGAGCTGGTGTTGTGCAGTGGAGGGTAGTTTGATGCACTGGTGAGTCCTCTCGTGCAGTCGTGAGCGGTGGAATGCAGGAGTGATCTTCAGGAGAGCAGAGACCATTGTGCAAAGTGAGATACAACTTCACACCCATTAAGTTGGCTAGAATCAAAAATTCAAATAATAAGTGTTGACAGAAGATGTAGAGAAATTGGAACCCTCATACATTGTTAATGAGAACGTAAAATGGTGCAGCCACTTTGGAAAACAGTTTGATAGCCCCCAAAATGTTAAACAGAGTTACCGTATGACCTGGTTTGGGGAAGAGAAATTTACCTCTACCATCAAAGGTTGGTGGTAATCACTCATCACTCATCACTGCAGCCCCACAAACCTAGCCCAAAAGTCTGTACAGAACAGGGGCTCTTAAGATACCGTCAAATAAATAAATGAAGAAAGGAAAAGAAGAAAGTGTTATCCAATGTAGCATAGTATAAAGACCACAGAACTGGAAGTCAGAGGATCTGAATTCGAGTGCCAGCTCATACTTACTCGCTGAGTGAATTCTGACAAGTACCTTAGCTATACGGGTCACTTTCCTTTTCTACCATAGGAAGCTCGTCCCATGACCCACCTGAGCTACCTCGAAGGGCTGCTGTGTGTCTCAGACAAGATAACATGCGAGCAAGGCTCCTTGCTCCTACCTTCCAGAGAGGTCTGAAACCCACCACCGCCACCACCTCTCATCTGGAATTCACTCTTCTTCCTCCACCCTGCCCTGCAAAATCCTCTGCCTGGGAGGTGGCATATATTTTTAAAACTTTTTATAACAGACGACTCACACGGGAAAATTTCAACACACACAGAAGAATAGCACATGAACACCTGTACACTCATCAGTCAGCTCCCACAATTATCAACAGGCTCCAGTTCCTGATTCACCCACCCCTCCCACACATGTGCATATTTATTTTTTCTTTTTTTTAAATATTTTAAATAAAATCTCAGACATCAAATTATTTCACTTGTCAATCTTTCCCTAGGCATCTCTTCTAGAAAACCAATTGGTTTCAAAGATGTCCTTTCATGGCCAATTTGTTTCAATCAGGATCCAACAAGGTCCTCACCAGACCCTTGGTTAACATGCTTCTTAAATCTTTTTTAATCTATAAGGGTTCTCCCTCCTTCTTTTTCTCCCATGCTATTTATTTGTTGAAGAAAGTGGGAATCTTTTCAAAATAAATCATGTCTCTCCTCTACTTAGAAAGCTCTAAGGGCAGCCCACTATTTAACAGAATAAAATGAAAAATGTCTAGCGTTCATCCATTCATTCAATAAATCATAACAGAGCACCCACTATGTGCCACAGCCTGCTAGCAAACCAGGGGAACAGGGGTGAATATGGCAGACCAAACTCTGCCTTCCTAGGGCTCAGACTCTAGGGGAAAAGAGAGCCAACAAACAGGTAAACGAATAAATGAACGACCTGGTTTGTTTGTTTGTTTGTTTTTAAGATTTATTTATTTATTTATTTATTTATTTATTTATTTTTTCCCCAAATACTTTTATTTTATTTTTTGTGTTACAAGATTCATTGTTCATGTACCACACCCAGTGCTCCATGCAATATGTGCCCTCCTCAATACCCACCACCAGGCTCGCCCAACCCCCCACCCCACCCCTCTAAAACCCTCAGTCTATTGCTCAGAATTCACAGTCTCTCATGGTTCATCGCCCCTCCGATTTCCTCCAATTCATCCCTCCCTTCCCTCTCACAGTGTCCTCCACGTTTTTCCTTATGCTCCACACGTGAGACCATACAATAACTGACTCTCTCCACTTGACTTACTTCACTCAGCACGATTGCCTCCAGTCCTGTCCATGTTGATACAAAAGTTGGGTATTCATCCTTTCTGATGGAGGCATAATATTCCATTGTATATATGGACCCTATCTTCTTGATCCATTTATCTGTTGAAGGGCATCTTGGCTCTTTCCACAGTTTGGCAATTGTGGCCATTGCTGCCATGAACATGGGGGTACATGTGGCCCTTCTTTGTACTACATCTGTATCTTTGGGGTAAATACCCAGT
>JAPYYM010001463.1:0-13444 GCA_028534135.1 Potos flavus | reverse complement strand
TGATTATTTTTAAATTTTAATTTTCTTATAAAAGTAGATAAAAGTTTTGCAACAAAGAAAGGATATATCTAGATAATAATATTATTAGCTTTTGAAGATTTTGTAAATAATGATATCTGAAAGTGCTTGATTATTTTTTAACTATTCTGTATAAAATATTCTGATGTCAATTTCTGAGTTTTTTCATTTGCTTTCTCAGTACCTTCATAGCATATTTTGTAAGTTTTTAGCATAAAGTACTTTAATTAAAGATTTAATTTGTTTAGGTTGTTTCTTCTTTGATGATTGCACATCTTATTCATTTGCACCCTGAGCTTAAATGAAATATTACTCCACCCTGACAAAGTATCTACATATTTACCCTTTGGATTTTAGGGACATAATGTTTGAGCACCATTTATAGGCAATATTATGTCACCAGCAGTAGAAATCCACTCACAGACTTTCTTTTTTTTTTTTTTTAAAGATTTTATTTATTTATTTGACAGAGAGAGAGATCACAAGTAGGCAGAGAATCAGGCAGAGAGAGAGGGGGAAGCAGGCTCCCCACTGAGCAGAGAGCCTGATGTGGGGCTCGATCCCAGGACCCTGAGATCATGACCTGAGCCGAAGGCAGAGGCTTTAACCCACTGAGCCACCCAGGCGTCCCAAGTCACAGACTTTCTTGAAATTAATTGGTTCAATGTTACTCTTTTTTGCTTTTTTCAAAATAGATTCCTGTCTGTTCTGATTTTTACAGTGTTACAAATTTTCCAGGATATTGTTCGTTATTAATATCATCTCCTGCCTCCCCCAATTTAAAGATTCATGCTTATTATAGTTAAAAGGTCTGAATCCCTATCCAAATTTCACTGTCTTTTCATTCTACATTTTCCTTATTGTTTTAACTAAAAATTTTCTGGCTCATAAATGTATACATTGCATAATAATACTTACACATCAGGGCCGGCGGGTGTGTTAAGGACGATGTGAAAATAAAGTATCTAGATGCAGCAACAGCTAAATAGCTTCACTGTAGTGAGCTGGAGATTGTTAGAATGCATCGTTCAGGACCTGATCCATGGCCATGGAATCAGCTAGCTGGGGACTGGAGATTTTCATGGCTTGATAGTTTCTCTATGTTTAGCGCTGAATAGTATTCCATTATTTGGATATTCTATGCTCGTCTACTGAAAGACATATTATTGGTTGTTTCCAGGTTTTGGCAATCATGAGTAAAGGTGCCATACACATCCATGTGCCCATTTTTGTGCGGAGAGAAGTTTTCAACTCCTTGGGTAAATACCGAGGAGTGTGATGGCTGGATGGTAAATATGGGGACTATTTTCATATGCTTAATTACCAATCGTATATCTTATTTAGTAGGGTGTCTGTTGAGAATATTGGGCCATTTTTAATGGGGTTCTTTGTATTCTTATTAACTTTTAAGAGTTCTTTGTATATTTTAGGTAACAGTCCTTTATTAGATGTGTATTTTGCAAATAGTTTCTCTCAGTCTAGGGTTTGTCTTCTCATTCCCCTCACAGTCTTTTCAATGAGGTACAGCTTATCAATTCTCCCTGTTGTGGATCCTGCCTGTGGTGGTGTATCTGAGCACCCTTGTCATAACCGGGGGGGTGGGGGGGGATCTGGGTTTTCTCCTATGTTTTCTTCTAGGAATTCTATGGTTTTACACTTTACATTTAGGTCTATGATCCATTTGGAGTTAATTTTTGTGAAAAGGTATAAGGTCTGAGTGGAATTTTTTTCTTTTCTTTTCTTTTTTTTTGGTAGGTAGGTATCCAGTTGTGTAGAACTATTTGTTGTAAGATTATCTTTGCTCCATTTTATTGCCTTTGCTCCTTTGTTTTCCCCAAATAGATATTGTACACATTTCGTAAGTGATCTCTACTCTCATATGTAAAGAAAAACTCAGATTTGTGTAAGAATGTTATTTTTATGGTTATAGATATTTATCCAGGCAACTCACAAAATGATAAATCCAGCAGATGAAAAACAACTTTGGCATATAGAAAATTAGAACAACATCATTAACACGTTTGAGTGAACAGAAGTCATCTGTAAAACTCAGTACTCAATGGGTAAAGAATTTACAGATTCTCAAATGCAGTAGGAGCATTTTATTAGGTTAGTGTGTACTAAGTTCTAAAGCAAAATTCACAACATAAAAAAGTAGCATTATAAATACACAGATTAGTTTCACTGAGTTAGGAATTTTAGTGCCAAGAACATGGACTTGGACACCACCAAGACCTAGATTAGAGCTGCCCTTTTTTCTGTTATTTGATAGGTTGCTTAGCCCTGTGAGTCTGGGTGTCTGTTTCAGTGGAACAGAAATGGTAGATACCAGACCCGTTTGCTGTGGAGATTCGAGCCAACGTGTCCGCACAGACCACAGTGTCTGACACAGGCTTTTTAAGCACTCACTGCATGTGAGCGTAAAGATTTGACGTGAGTGAAATCTCTCCTGGGGAAGTTAAAGATCTTTGAGATACTGAATTGTGGAATCGTTACTAGATCTTTGGACTTTTGATACTGATTCACTCAATGGTCATTCACATATTCTGCCAAACCAAGTATTTCTAAATGAATCATAAGTTGACCTCCCTGCCCCTCATCTGTCCTCATTCTCCAAGGCGTCCTATTCCCACTTGAAAGCTGAATTCCAGTTCCATGTGCCCCGTGGAATTGACTTGGTTGTGTTAGTGGGAGTGACACATAACCCCAGAAATCAGTGCGGGCTAGGTGGCCTCCCTGGACACTCACCTCCATGCAGTGACTCTGGGATCTGTGCAGTGGGACCATGTGGGTTGTCTGCCTTCCGGGGTCCGTATGGAAAGCAATGGAAAAGCGCAAGGAGATTTCTGGCTAGACCCAGAAGTACCACGTCACTTACACCGATGCCACCTAGAAAATAACTCAGGCAGATGGTCCCAAACCCACTGCAGGAGAAGCTGTAAATGCCACGGGATTTTACGAGCACATGCATAGTGTACTTGTGGTAAATATTGTCTGTGCTTAGCAAAATTTATTTGTCAGTTTTAATGTTGTTACTATAATTTTTTGTGAAGTCTGCTTAACCTGATATTCATACAGCCTCTCCTGCTTTCTCTTGATTCGTGTTTGTGTGTGGTTTTCATAGTGTTTGTGTGTGGTTTTCATAGTGTTAGCCTGGCACAGTCTGGTCATGGTCAAAGAGGGTTCCGTCTTCTGAGATTGCCTCTTTGTTATTGCTTTGGCAAGACAGAGCTGGCTTTTCTTGGGACCTTCAAGAAAAATCTGATCCTGCTGTTGTTTCTGGGTCGTTGGCTTCTCCAGCACCCAACCCCGGATGTATAGAAAGCAAGAGGAGAACTCCAGAACCTCACCACTATGTGTCAGTTTCTCTCTACCCTTGTGTTTGCTTTGTGCACGGTGTTTGCTTTGTGCACGGTGTTTTGTGTTTGCTTTGTGCACGGTGTTCACGGTTTCTAGCCATAGTTGGTGGGAGGAATATGGGGAGATGTGTCTATCCTATTTCTTCTGGGCTGAAAAACCTCCTCTTGATTACATTTTATTATTGGCTATTTGTGAGGCTAGGAAAGCTACTGACTCCAGTTATTTCTGAGAAGGAGTAGAAACAAAAATGTAAGCCACAAATTAATATTTATAAGCATATGCTCATGACATGTTAAAATACTTCCCATCCATTTTTTTTTTAAACCCTGGCCCAAATATCACCTCCTTCAGAAAGCTTTCCTATTATTATTTTCACTGAATTTGTTCTCTTCCATCTAAGCTGTGCCTTTGATTGTGTGGCTCTTAGCATATAGTCAACATTTAATTACAGTCATCTTATACTCTGATTACATGTCGTTTGAAATTCTCCGGTCTTCTCTAAGTGTATGTCTTGAGAACAGGTGATCGGCTCAGCCGTGCTGTTTGCACACGTGCAGAACTCCCCGGCACTCATGGCGGCGCCCAGGATGGTTCGGAAGCAACAGAGGGGTCCCATCTGAGGTCCCCGAGTGACACAGGGCTCCTGCCCTCTCACACAGTATTAGGGAAGCACTCGAGGTTTTGCGTGGATTATTCCCAATATGGTAAAATTCCGGATGTGGCCCCTTTTCTGTAATCATATGAGATTCTTCTCTCGGGGCGCCTGGGCGCCTCAGTCGGTTAAGCATCTGACGCTTCGTTTTGGCTCAGGTCATGGTGTCAGGGTTGTGAGATGGAGCCCCGTGTGGGGCTCTGAGCTCAGTGGGGAGTCTGCTGGAGATGCTCTCTCCCTCTGCCTCTTGCGCCCCTGCTCGTGAGCTCTCTCTCTCTCCTTCTCTCTAAAATAAATAAATAAATCTTAAAAAAAGTCTTCTTTTATCATCACTGGGGTGGAGATAGACACATAGATCGCACGCCTCTGGGTGGCAGATTGCCTCGGTAAGGGCAGAAAATGAGGGGAACCAACAAGTAGGTAAGAATCAGTTAAGTGTCTCCAAAGCCCTGGCCCGCAATGTCCTTCCTTCCTCCCACTGCGTGGTCAACCTTTCCATATCTGTCCCTTCCCCTGTTTAGAGACCCCAGACATTATCGCATGTCAGAGTATCCCTGTGTTCCATGTTTCTGTTTTCGGAAAAAAAGAGGGTGGCTCCCCTACTTGAAAGGACATCTGTCAGGAAAATCAGGCTATGAGAAGCTCAAAAGGCAGCAAGATATTGTATATTTTTTGTATATACCTTTATTTTTATTTAAATTCTTGACCTGCCACGTTTTATGAAAACCACAAGGACAGCAAAGCAGTCAAGAGTTAAATTATATGGAAATTCACTTAAGATGATTTTCTAGTTTAAAGCTCTTGCACCTCTTTCCGGATGGGCATGAGAAAGAGGGTGTGGAAATTAGCTTTTGGATGGCATGGGATTGAGGAAGAGCGGCTTAGTGAGCAAAACCTTAAAAAGCAAACTTCTGTCTGCCGGAACGTTCGCACTAAGGGATGTGGCTTTTCCTAATCCTTTATCCTGGATACGCAATAATGCAATATCCACCAGGAAATTAAAGCTTTAAAGTGACAGTTATAAATTATATTGACAGATAGTAAAGGAGATGATGAAAAATTGCATTTCTGAAAATGATTTTGCAAAGTCTCTTGATCAGGTTCTACAAAAGATGGTTTGTGAGCGGTAATTACGGTCGGGGGAATGCACGGGTCCTGTGGTTAGGGACTGTGGGGAAACACAAGCAAAGCATTTTGCAAATTAAAGACACTCACATTGGGAGCTGCTGAGACTACAGAAAACTTCAGGATTCAACATTTTAAGACTCAGTGAATTTATTCGAATTCCTAGACCACATCATCAATGAATTCACTGTGCATTTGGTAGTCAAAATTAATATTGCATAAAGTTGCCCTGTTTTGAGAGATAACAAAATAATCGTATCAGTCATTATAAATGCAGCGTAAAGACAATGACCAGGAAGGCAGCGTGGGAAGGCCCGCCGACCGCTCACATCTTCAGGGCTGCCCCAGTGTGTTACTGCTTGAAGGAGAATTAATGTTGGGGGGACGTGAAATTTTCATGATTGGTCTCCAAACCAATCGTTCATTTGTACAGTGAATACTTTCATCAAAATTCATAAAGTTGGCAGAATTAGAAGCATTTTTAATAAGGTGAATTAAATGGAACCTTCCCTAATTATATGAGAAAAATTATGACTCTGATAGACATCCTGCAAAATCAACTTTATTAAATGGCACTGATTCCTAACTGACTTTTTACAGACAATGACCTATTAGCTCTTCTTAATCCAGCAGCTTGACACTGTTGTTTAATAAAATTACACGTGTGGTTAGTAATTTTCAAAATCGTGCTCTGGTTGTCAAAGTCCATTTTACCTGTTCTTTTACTCTCAGTCCCACAGGGTGTATGAAATGAATACACCCTCACTTTGATCATGATGTCATCGCGCCACGGCCAAAATAAAGTCTACTTCGGGTACAAACCATAGCCTTCCAATTGGTCTAATGAGACTGCACAGCGATAAGAGAAGTATTCATTTAGTGCCTTAAAGTGCTGAGAAAATCTGTACCGACTCAACAACCAAGGTGATTATTTTTGCTGAGACAGTAATTTAACAAAATTGCTTTTGTCCATTATGGCTATATGAAATTTATATGCACGAATGGAAGAATTTATGCAAGCACACGGAAAATAAATGTCTATCTTACACATGTAATGTTGGTAAGATTTCAGAATTAATTGCAACAGTTGGTCAGTTAGGAACTATTCTTATTGTTTCATCGTTAGTCCTGGAGCACCAATAAAAATAGGATAAATTTATATTTACAGATCTGGACTTCAAATTATAAATTTCGTCAAGGTTGTCTAAATGCCTGGTTACATATCCCCTGGTATCTATTGGGATTTATAGTCTTCCTCCAACATATCCACACAAATTGCTATTCCTCCTTAGAAGAGTCATGCCCGTTGATAAAGGGACTATGTGTGTTCATTTTCCTGCATTATGCACGGGCTTCTGGAACACCTTCTGCCTTCCCCATGCCACAAGCCTTTCCCGTGTTTCTGTGCCCTGCTCCTTCTGTAAGGATGCCACCATTCTGGGGTGCCTGGGTGGCTCAGTCAGTTAAGACTCCAACTCTTGATTTGGCTCAGGTCATGATCTCAGGGCTGTGATCTCAGGGTCGTGATCTCAGGGTCGTTAGATCAAGCCCTGCAAGGGGCTCCATGCTGGGCGTGGAGCCTCCTTTAAATTCTCCCTCTGCCCCTCCCTGGCCTCTGAAAAAAATGACATCATTCCTTAGGTTCAGGTGGATACGCTTCCTAACACCCATCATATTTTCTCGTGAACACACTGGGGCAGATACGTAGATACCTTCTTTCCATTGTGTTTATTTTGTAATGGGCATTGTTCTCTCAGCTGGATTAGAGATCAGCAGAGGGATGAAGGTGTGTTTCTTATCTCCATTTATTTGTAGAATCTGTTAAGTGACATGTGCCCACATGGGAGTTAATATATGATTTCTCTTCAAAGTACTTGTAAGTGGGCTTGCAATGGAAAAAAAAAAAAGAGGAAAAAAGAAGAAGAAAAAAGTCTCCATGTTTTCAAGGATCTTAATTGGTTGCTTGGAAATGTGGAGATATTTTTTCATATTTATCTTTCAGACCTGAGTGGTTCTACAAATCCCTCATATGACATGAAACTTTAGAACAGTTGTGGTTTTGGCTGATCTGGTGAGGAGAGGCCAAGGTTTCTTGGTCATGATAGAGGAGTCTACAGATTGTCATGAGTCCTGCCACCTGGGGGCATTTAGTAGCAAGAGTGGAGCTGGTTCATGGCCTCTGCAGATGGGCTCCGGCGCCAAGGTGTGCTTACCTTCAAAGCTGAGGACCACCGGCTTTACCTGTCCTACCATGCATTTGTCGCGTATCCAACGGGACAGTATCATGCAGAATTAACAGTACCGCTCTAAACATCCTACGCATCCACCTGTTCGTCCCCACCTCTACCACCAACCCTTGGTGACCACTCATCTTTCCACAGTTTTGCTTTTTCCAGAATGCCGTGTCGTTAGAACCAGGCAGTGTGCACCTTTCTCAGAGTGACCTCTTTCACCTGTAATATGCATTTAAGGTTCTTCCACGTCTTTCATGGCCAGAGCAGTTCCATCGTCTGGATGGACACAGTTTATTTATCCACCATGTGCTGAAGGACATCGTGATCGCTTCCAAGCTTTGCCAGTGATGACTAAAGCTGCTATGAACTCTGGTGTATAAGTTTTTGTGTGGCCCTGAGTTTTCAACTCTTCTGGGTAAATACCGAGGAGCACAATTGCTGGATTGTATGTTGAGTAAGTTTAGTTTTGTAAGAATCTGTCAAACTGTCTTCCAAAGTAGCTGCACCATTTTGCATTCCCACCAGCAATGAGTGAGAGTCCTGTGCTCCCCATCCTCGCCAGCGCTCAGTGTTTGGATTTTGCCCAGTCCAGTAGGTGTGTAGTGGCATCTCAGTGTTGTTTTCTTGATTTATTGCTGTGTTTTGTTGTTTAAGGACAATTTTTTAGAGAAGTTTTAGGTTCACAACAAAATTGAGAGGAAGGCACAGAGATATCCCATACACCCCCTGCTCCACACACGATCATCCTACCCATTATCAATAATTCCCTCCAGAGTGGTACATTTGTAACAATGATGAACCAATGATGGATATATCATAATCATTGAGAGTCCTTAGTTTATCCTAGGGTTCAGTTTGGTGTACGTTTTATAGGTTTGGAGAAACGTGTAATGATAGATAGTCATCATTATATTATCATATGGGGTAGTTTCCCTGCCCCAAAAGTTCTCTGCGTTCTGCCTATTCATCCCTACCCTACACCGACCTGGATGACCACTGATCTTTTTACTGTCTCCATAGTTTTGCCTTTTCTAGATCTTGGTCTTATATTAATGTGCATTTCCCTGATGACGTATGATGTGGAGCATCTTTTCATATGTTTATTGTCCATTCATCTATCTTCTTAGTTGAAGATATCTGTTCATAGATTTTGTTCACATTTTAATTGGTTTGCCTTCTTATTGTTGACTTTTATGGGTGCTTTGATGTGTACCTAAAAAATCATCATCATACCCAAGTTCATACAGGATCTTTCCTATTTTACTTCTAGAGATTTTATGTGTTACAATAGGTCTGGATCCATTTTAAGTTATGTGTGTGTTTGTGTGTGTGTAAGGTGTAAGAGCAGAGCAGAGTCTGAATTTATTTATTTATTATATTTTCTTGTGGACGTACAGTTTTTCCAGGACCATTTGTTGAAAAGATCATCCACTTTTGGTTGAGTTGACTTTACTCCTTTGTCAAAAGAATCAGTTCACTAAACTTGTGTTAGCTTTTTGTGGGATTTCTGTTATGTTCCCGGACATACTTGTTTATTCTTTTGCTAATAGCTCATTGTCTTGATTGTATTTATAGAAAATTTTGAAATCAGGTGATTATAGTCTTCCAATTTTGTTCATTTTCAATATTGTGTTGGGTATCCTGGGTCTTTTGCCTTTCCACAAAAACTTTATAACCAGTTTGTTGATATCCATAATGTTACTTGCTGGGATTTTTACTGGAACTGTATTAAATCTATATATTAAATAGGTAAATTAAATGTTAGCAATATTTAATTAAATTAAAAATTAACAATATTGAGTCTTCCAGCCGTGAACATAAAATACTTTTCCATTTATTGAGACCTTCTTTAATTTATTTTGTTAATATTTTATAGTTTTTCTTATATAAATCTTGTTCATATTTTATTAGCTTCATACCTTACTATTTCATATTTTTGTTGCTTATTTATTTATTATTTTTAAAGATTTTATTTATTTTTTTGAGAGAGAGTGAGTGTGAGCAAGAGAGCACAAGTAGAGGGAGGGGTAGAGGCAAAGGGACAAGCAGACTTCCTACTGAGCAGAGAGCTTGATGCAAGCCCTATTCAGGATCCTGGAATCATGACTGGAGCCAAAGGCCAAGGCTTAGTGGACTAAGCCACCCAGGTGCCTCCTGGTACTAATTTAAATGTGTTTGTTTTAAAATTCAAAGTTCATTTGTACATTGCTGGTATATAGAAGAGCAATCAACTTTTCTTATATTAACTTTGTACCGGGCAGATTTGCAATCATCATTTATTGGTTTTAAAAGCTCTTTGTTAATTCTTTGGGCTCCATAGGAAATCATGTTGTCTGAAAACAGTTTTATTTTCTCCTTTCCAATCTGTTTATCTTTAATTCTTTTTCTTGTCTTATTATATTAGCTAAGACTTCCAGTACCGTGTTAAATAGGAGTGATGGAGAGGACATTCTTGTCTTGTTCTTGTTCTTAGGGGGAAAGCATGTAATTTCTTACTATTAAGAATAGTGTTTGCTGTGGGGTTTTGTAGCTGTTCTTTATCAAGTTGAAGTTCCTGTCTGTTTCTGGTTTATGGAGAGTTTTTAATCCTGTATTGGTGTTGGATTTTGGCACATGTTTTTTTTGCATCTGTTGTATGATTTAGTGATTTTTCTTCTTTAGCTTATTGGTGTGGTACATAAGATTTATTGAATTTTTATTCACTTCTTCTTGTTAAATTGACCTTCTATATCTGGAAAAAATCCAATGCAGTCATGGTATGTAAGTCTTTGTTTACTTTATTGGATTTTATATGTTAATATTTATTGAGAGTTTATGCATCTGTGTTCAGATGTATTTGTCTATAGTTTTCCTTTCTTGTAACATTTGGTCTGGCCTTGGTATTACGGGAATGCTGCTTTATTTAATGAGTTAGGAAGTATTCCCTGTGCTTCTATCCTCTGAAAGAGATTGTAGAGAATTGGTGTAACTTCTTATTAAATGTTTAGTAGAAACCCCTCATGAAGCCATCTGGGCCTGAAAGTTTATGAATTATTGGTATAATTTCTTTAATAGAGATAGGCATATTCATATTATCTGTTTCTCCCTGAATGAGTTTTGATAGGTTGTGATTTTGAGAAATTGATTTATTTCATATAAATTATCAATTTTTTAAATCATAAAAGAGTACTGGATGTCAAATATTTCGTTCTGAGTTGATGATATAATCATTATGTCTTTTCTATGTTAGCTTGTAGGTCTGATAACTTTGATAAATTTTTAATATTGATCCAGACTTACATATCTAGAATAAAACCCACTTGAACATGATGTATAATTCTTTTTTATGCACCGCTGATTGCACTTGCTAATATTTTGTGGAGAATATTTTCATCAAAGTTCATAAGATGGACTAGTCTGCATTCTTCTTTCTCATTCTTCTTCTCCTTTTCTTCCTTCTTTTTCTCCTTTCTCCTCCTCCTTCATAATTACGGTATTTCTCTGGTTTTGGTAACACAATAATACTAACTTCATAAAATAATTTGGAAAATGTCCCTCCTGCTCTATTTTCAGGAAGAAATTGTGTAGATTTGGTTTATATTCTTAAAATGTTTGATAGCGGGGAGCCTGGGTCAATCAGTCAGTTTAGCATCCAACTCTTCATTTCTGCTTGGGTCATGATTTCAGGGTTCTGGGACTGAGCCCCGTGTTGGGATCTACTCTCAGTGGGGAGTCTGCTTGAGATTCTCTCTCCCTCTCCCTTTTCCTCGCTCCCTGCTGGTGTGAACTCTGTCTCTAAAAAAAAAAAAAAAAAAAAAAAAAAGATAGATTTTCCAGTGAAATTATCTGGCTGTGGAGTAGAGATTTTTGTTTGTTTGTTTTGTTTTTGTTTTCCCAGTTTCAAATTACAGATTCAGTTTCTTTGATGGTTAGAGTACTAGACTCTTCTGGTTGTCTCACTTACCTTTGTTGAGTTTTTGTAGTTGTGTTTTTCAAGTAGTTGAACCATTTCTTGAAAGTTGTAAGACTTATGCACGTGTTTGGTTGCAGTAATTCCCTCATACTCCCTTTAATTTGCTGTGGGACCTGTTGTGAGATCCCTTTATTTCATTCCTGCGTTAGTGACAGACCTTCTTTAATTGCAGTTTTGCCAGTCTTGATAGAATTATTGACTTTACCAATATTTTTTTGTTTATTTGTACTCTCTGAATTCCTTTCTTCTGCTTCTGTTGTGGGAATTTTGCCCTTTCTTTTCTTGTTTCTTGGGTTAGATCATTGATTTGAGACCTCTCATAGGACCACAGATTTCCCTTTAACAGTGTTTTAATTGACTTCCACATATTTTTATTTTGAATTTTCAGTTTCTTTCAGTTCTATGTATTTTTACATTTTTTGAGACTTTTTTTATGACTTACAGATCTTATAGAAGAGTATTGCTTAATATTCAGGTAATTGTAGAATTTCCTGTTTTCTTTCTGTTATGAATTTCCAGTTTGACTTTATTGATGTCAGAGAACATATTCTGTATGATTTTGATGTTTTAAATATTTGAGGTTTGTTTTGTGAATCAAGATATAATCTGTCTTGGCATTTGTTACATGGGTGCTCAAACGAAGGTGTATTTGCACAAACTGGCTGGTGTGTTGAGTAATGTCGGTAATGTTGGCTGACTGTGTAGTTGTCACTAGTTACTAGTTATGGGTGCTCTCCTGGGGCACTGGTGCACAGAGCTCACACTGCTCTTACAGAAATGGACCTCCCCTCCCCCGCCAATGATATTTTGAAGCAGTGTTTCCTCTGTCTTCTCTTTACTAATGGCAATCTTCAAAAATCCTTCTGTTATTTTTTTCTTCATGTACCAATGCTTTGGGTTCGATGCTTTGGTTTCATTTTGAAATCTGAAGATTCACATTTGTGTATGGCATCATTTCTGTCATGAGCCACTCTGAGAAAAGTTCACTTTAATATTCTATAAAAGTTTCAAGCCATCCTTATCAGTTTCCAGGATATATGAAAATTTATATGATTTTATAATTGACAATTTTATAAAATTTATATAATTAATAAGAAAGTTATGTAAAATTTAAACAGTACAAATAGAAATATAAGAACACAGGGATATTAGTAATTATTTTCTATTTAAATACCAGTTATTGTAAATTGATTTGATAATATACTAGTCAAGAGTGGGTACTTATGTGTATCAATGATGACAAAGGTTACCATTTTCTATGCAGGCTATTTAAAAGAAAAATAAAAGGCCAAATTTCATAAATGCTTAATAAGTTCACATTTACTGAGTTAAGAGTCAACTTTGTTACCTTTAATTCAACCTTATTTATGTATATCAAATTCACATCTATTTTAATACATATTAGCTTTACGTGTTTTTCTGGTTTTTTGATACTTGCTGTGCTTCACAGAGACTATTATATATAGTAGCATTGCAGGAATTTATTTTACATTAAAAACTCTTTAGAAAAACAAAATCCTTACCAACATTTATGTTCAGTCAAGATTGACTCAAGAAAAGTCAATTATGTTCTGATGCCACCATTATTTAGAGCAACTGTAATATTTTCTATGGAATATGGAGATGAGCATTTCTGAATATTTCAGAATATTCTCTCTCATAATACTTTCCCTTCCACCAAGGTGTGTTCTTGACCCACAATGGACTGCTGTGTTCTGGAACTTTCCTGAACTCCAGGGCAGCTCTCTGCCCCTCGTTTGTGCCCTTGACCCAGGGCATGATGATCTCTTTCAGATGTCTAGCCAGTCTGATAATTAATCTGACCTGCTGTGTGACCAAATGGTATATTTTACTTTCCTTTTTTTTTTTCATGCTAGGTTAGATATTTACATTTTAATTTGATGTTTCAGTGTCAAAGTAGAAGACTAGCTTTATCTTGAGGTTAGTTAGGACAATTTTACTTCCAAGAACATTCTGAAGGCTTATCTGAAATATTATAAAGGGTTATGTAATTATATCAGTGTATATGGTTTTCTAAAAGTGCTTTGTTCAGCCAGCACCCATTCATTGATCTCCTAATAAATCTGAGGCATCACAGGAGGC
>JAPYYM010001462.1:0-13445 GCA_028534135.1 Potos flavus | reverse complement strand
TAGATGATCTGTCCATTTCGGTAAGGGGGTTATTAAAGTCCCCTACTATTATTGTATTATTGTTGATGTGTTTCTTTCATTTTGTTATTAATTGATTTATATAGTTGGCTGCTCCCATGTTAGGGGCATAGATATTTATAATTGTTAGACCTTCTTGTTGGACAGTCCCTTTAAGTATGATATAGTGTCCTTCTTCATCTCTTAGAATAATGTTGTATCTTAATGGTTTGTCTATACCTTGCATCCCTCGGATTCTTTAAGGATGTTGTATTAGTTCCTTAACGTATGTAAACGTGCATTATGAAGGGCACTGAACTGCACAGCGTCCCTGCTCTGAAGTTATTTTCCATCCTGAGTTCTTTTTTCTTACTATATGTACTAATTATATACCTTCTTGTGACACTAAAATCTCATTTTGACACAAGTAACTTGTTTTCCGATTATTTTAAATGAGTGCATTACATGCAGTAGTATCACAGCCCGTTTTTATAAAAAGAATAAACTTTCTTTTTTAAATTAATAAGCTTTATTTATTTATTTTTTTAAAGCTTTATTTTCTTAGAACAGTTTTAAGTTCACAGCAGAATTGGGTGGAAAGTACAGAGTTTCTGTATACCTCATCACGCTTCCAGTTTTCCCTTATTATTAACTTGTTACAACTAATGAGGCAATACTTACGTGTTGTTATTAACTAAAGTCCATAATTTACATTATGGTTTACTTTTTATGTTGCATAATTCTATGAGTTTTCACAAATGCATAATGTCATTGGTCAGCCATTATAGTATCATATATAGTTGTTATATTGTCCAGAAAAATCTCCTGTGCTCCAAATATGTGCTCTCCCCCACCAGCAAATCATTGACAACTATTGATCTTTTTGTTGTCCCTTTAATTTTGCCTTTTGTAGAACTTCATATGGTTGGATTATAGTATATAGCCTTTTCAGAGTAACTTCTTTAACTTAGTAGTATGTATTTTTATGCATTCATGTCCTCATGGCTTGATAGTCTTGAGAATCTGTTTCTCTTTCTTTCTTTCTTTCTCTTTCTTTCTTTCTTTCTTTCTTTCTTTTTTTTTTCTTTTTTAAGATTTTATTTATTTATTTGACAGAGAGAGCACAAGCAGAGGGAGCAGCAGGCAGAGCTAGAGGGAGAAGCAGGCTCCCCGCTGAGCAAGGAGCCCAATGCGGGGCTCAATCCCAGGACCCTGGGATCATGACCTGAGCTGAAGGCATATACCAACCGAGCCACCTAAGCGCCCCGAACGTTCATTTCTTTCTATTGCTGAGTAATATTTTTTGTATGGATGTACTACAACTTGTTTATTCACCTTTTGAAAGACATTTTGATTGCTTCCAAATTTTGGCAATTCTGAATAAAGCTGGCAATAAATATTATAGAATATAAGTATTAGCCATTTACATGAGAGTTTTCTAAAATACATTTCTGCCTCATTTTAGATGATTATTCTGGATATAAATTTAGACTTTTCCTGTGTCATTCATAGTAGAAACAGACATTAAATATACACAGACATAATTCATTTATGTCAGATGATACAAAGACAAGATGTGTGTTGCTATGAGAGTATGTATAGAGGGTTTTTAACCTTTTGCATATATTTTTTAATATATAAAATATGTATATAAAAATATAAACTATAAAACCCATTTAATATTGAATTATAATATGATACTACTTTAGGACTAATTTTGGGTCCTAGGGTAAAAGATTTTCTGAACTATGAAACTTCATAGTTCTTGAGAGTACTACAGAAGTATGTCCTAAGAGTCTCTCCCTGTTTTGCTTTTATGATCTGCTTTGCACTTGACTAGAAAGTATAATTTATCATTATCTGTCTACTAATGTCAATGAGTTCTGAGTGAAGGTGAGATGATTCACCTTTGGATAAAGTGCATTTGCCAAAGTTATAAGTTCTATTTGGTGAATAGAACTTATAACGTCTTTCTTGACTCATTAATATTACTTACATACCATATTATATTTAGAATGCAGTACATTTTCCCTCAAATATATTTGTTTCTGCCTAAAAATACAGTTTTTCTGGTATTTAGTTATCTTCATTAATAAAATAAGCATGCTTCTCTATCTCAAATAACTGTTTTATTAATATATATTTGAATAGTTAGATCAAGAATCAGAAGCATATTTTAATCATACTAAATCTTTACTCATCCCCAGTATTGAGTTCGTTGTAAATAATATAAACAAAGGGCGTTTACTACTACTTTACAGTATTTTAGAAAGTCTTTATTTCTGTGGTAACTTTCTAAGAAACCCATTGCAGCAGGTAAATGGAAGGAATTAAAAATACAAAAACTAGAAACCAGAAGTAATTTTTAGTAGTGTGAAAATAAGGAACAAATACTTGATTTTTTTTATGTAAAATATCAAAGAAATATGTTTTACCTGTGGCCAGCTCTTTGAAAAGTTATGTAACTGGGGGCACCTGGTGGTTCCATCGGTTGAGTGATCAGCTCTTAATTTCTGCTCAGGTCACGATCTCAGGGTGCTGGTATCAAGCCCCAGCATGTTCAGCGGGGAGTCTGCTTAAGGATTGTGTCCAGCCCCCCTCGCATGTGCACTCTCTCAAATAAATCTTTTAAAAATGTTTTTAAAAAAAGAAAAGTTATTTAACTGGAAAAGCAAGTCTGTAAAGAAGAATATCAGTGATGGTTTTGCATTTTAACTGCCTATTAGATCATCTTCGGAAGCTCAATTAATGCAAGACCACATGGCTATAGCCAAGAACGTGGTATAGTCCTTGTTACATACTGTGGAAGGGAAGTCCCTAGTTCTTTTCCCCAGGCAGAAAAAGAAGCACTTGGTATTTTTCTAATATGCTATAATATTGATAAATCCTCCTAATGCAGAGGAAGGAGGTGGAAATGTTCATCCTTAATTCACCCTCAGCACTGATTTTTATCACATTCCAGTAATTTACAGTGTCTTAATTGTCTAATCCAGTGGGTTTTTTAAATTTGTCTGCAGCCTTTGAAGATGGTAAATTGCCTCTTCATATGAAACTTACCTTCTTGATTGGAATAGTACCTTTTCTAGAGCTTATACTTTGTTTTCCTTCTTAGTTGTGTTCATTTGTTTCTTTTCCTCTGGTAGCCTGTAAGTTTTGAGATTTTTATATGCTTTTATTTTCTTTCCTATGAATTTTCATTCTCCATATTTTCTCTACTTCAAATTTCATTTCCTATAACCTGAACCCAGACAACCTATGCTCTAGGTAAGTTAGAATATTCTCTGAGTGTGCTTGATTTTCATGCCTGTAAGCATAGTATTCCTTTTTTTTTTTTTTTTTTTGAGTATTTTCCCTTTCTTCATCTGTGAAATCTGCTTATTTCTTCAAATCCTGTTTAAATGTCACTTACATCATGTAGATTTTCCCAGTTTATCCAGGCTGTATTTGTTACTTTCTCCTCTAAGCTATTAAAGTAATACTCTGCATATTTGTATTATCCCACTCATTACACTGATTTATCATTATTGAATGTCTGTAGCCATACTAAACTATGAAATCTTAAAATCATTGATGGTACTTTATTCAATCTTTTATTCCCGTGTTCAGAATTATGGCTGACACGTAATAGGTGCTCAAATACCTTTTCAAGAATTGTAAGCATGTGCACATGAATGATTGTATGAAACAAATATGTAAGAACATATTCATAGTAATATATCAAAATAGGAACTGAATGTTATTTTTTATAGCCACAGTATATATTTTAGTAAATTGCAACAAATATTTTTACCACATACATATGAAAACAAATGGTTGTAAAGCAATTGGTAAACAATATATGTAACTAGAATCCTAGAGATCAAATAACTTATCCTAGATAATAAGAATTTAAATAACATCAAAAATCTCAATGTTTGGCAAAACAGGGAATAGAATCTGTGAATTAGGATTATTTTTTGACTCTTTGTCAACAATGTTTGCCATACACAAGCTGTTTATTTTTATTTTATTTTTTTAAGGTTGTATTTATTTATTTGACAGAGAGATAATGAGAGGGAACACAAACAGGGGGAGTGGGCAAGGGAGAAGCAGGCTTCCTGCTGAGCAGGGAGCCCGATGTGAGGCTGGGTCCCAGGACCCTGGGATAATGCCCTGAGCCGAAGGCAGATGCTTAAGGACTGAGCCACCCAGGCTGTTTAAAACTACTTCTAAATTAAAGTCAGACTTTATTAGTTTTTGCTAATTTTTTTATATGTTCAAACATTATTCTCTAAAAATCTGTAAGTATTTTGGCAGATATTTTACTTTCCTGATTGTAATGGAAACTACACTTTGAAATTCTATAAATAGGATAATTAAATGGTATGTATTATAATATGCACATTCATTTTTTAGAAAGTAAAATGTGAGTAGATATATTTCACAAGTACGTTAAGTCAGTTATCTTTTACTAAACTTAAGTTTTTCCATAGAAATAACGTTTTAAACATTGCTTATGTTCTCTAGCCAGCCAGCCTAAAGCACATTGATCCCACAGGATAAGTGAAGTATATTCTGCTCTTTTATTCTGCACCTGTAATGTTGTTTCATTGGAATTATATATTCTAACTTTAAATGGATGATTTTAGGAATACTTCTTTTCCTGTCTGTCATTCCCCTCCTCAATTCTTTTACAAGAAGGAAGGACAGAGATGTCTAAAAGGAGTGACTGGATCTGGAGTCAGTATTAGTAATAGTGGCAGAAAAGATTTGTCAGTTGGGTGATTGAAAGTAAAATTTTCAAAACTGTGGCACTCTCGCACTGAGTTTAAGAGGCTAATAACTGCTAGGGAAAAGAAATCAAAAGCTAATATATATTTAGAAGATGATTGATATTCATGTTGTCTCCTAAGATTTCCAACCTACTTTAAAAATTACTCCTAGGAACTGAAATTATATATACATTATGGGAGCTTCAGTATTTGACCTCTTTTCTATAAAAACAGTATACTTAATATAATCTCTAATCATGCCCCAAAAAATCAAAACCAAAATTTGAGCCTTTTTCTAAATAAATTATGTTGGAGATTGACTAACAAGCATTTGTAATATGTAGGACTTTGCATTTGACTTAGATTTTCTTCCTTAGATTTTTTAGTTTTAGTCCCTCTCCTTTAAACTCTCTAGTTACATCCTCAATATCTTCAGATATGTAAACTACTCTTAGGTATCCCTTTCTTCTTAACCTACAGAAAACCTTTCCTCATTGATTTACCCTCAAAGCATTCTCAGAATTTGAGTTCCTGAAGGCTTTTTCCTTTTTGTTTGGTCAAGCTGCTCCTCTCTCTCTGACGTTTTTCAGATGTCTAGAAATTACTCTTCTGTCTGTCAAGCTGCCTTATGCTAAAAAACTGAACTGCTGATAGTTTTCTTCCTCATGAGCCATTCAGCAGTTCTTAGTTTGTTCAGTCGTGCTATTGAAAAAACAGAGAACTAAACTAGGTGTTTTCATTTGTGTATCATTATTTACATAATTGTCTAAAAGGACGTCACTTTGTTATATTCTAAATCTCATAAATTTAATACCACATTTAAAATTTAAAATTTATTTACAGATTTTACTTATTTAGAGAGAGCGCGAGTGGGGGGAGGGGCAGAGGGAGAGGGAAAGAGAATCCGGAGCAGACTCTGCACTGAGAGGAGCCCTACGTGGCTAGAGCAGGACCCTGAGATGACAACCTGAGCCAAAATCAAGACTCCAATGCTTAACTGACTCGGCCACCTGGCGACCCCACCCCCACATTTAAAATTTTTCAGTATTTGGGCAGAGATGACCAGGTTTTGGGTCCTCCACCCCATCGGTTATCACCAAATTATTTATATAGATCTGTAGATGGGTAAATCTTACTGAAAAACTAGTCTATTTTCTCCCATATTGCTATTTTATAGAGCAATATTATGTTAGCTATTTCATAATAGGTTTTATAGACAAATGGGGAAAATTTTGTGATATAAACTCTCTTATTAATAATGGACAGTGAACATTGGCATTATTAAAAACGTTGAGAAAACTTCTGATAAAATTAGACATTTAAAACTTGCTAGTTCATGATTGTTCATAACTTATCTGGCTTTCCTAATGCTTATTTATATACAAAGAAATGATGATTCTATAATGTAGACTATAGTTCGAAAAATGTTAATAGAGTCTAATGCTTTCATTTTTAACACAAAAGATTCTTTAGAGGCTAAGTAGTTTTAGCCCATCACCATTCTCACATGACATCATGCAGATCACTCTTTACTTTTAGAGTGCCTAAAAAGGTGAGGCCTACCGTGTACCATGTTGGTGTGATAGTATTATTATTGATATTAAGGTAAAAATAACTGAATTTGTTTTTATCACTTGATTTTACAGTGGTAATAGTTGTGTAATTTTAAAATTCTTTATAAATATCAGTGAAGATAGTATATTGTGAGAGAATACAAGCTTTCTTAGTTATTGATCATTATTTTTATTTTGTAGTTCTAGGAAAATAAGTAAGGGATTCTCCTAGGACCCTTCAAAAATTTTGTGATAATTATTTATGAATTTTAGCTCCAAAAATGCCCATCATACTAATTTGAAATATTTTTTCAAATTAGTACATTAGTAGATTTTTATATAGCTAATATTTTTACTGTTCATGTTACTTTTCCCAAATTAACTGTATAACATTTGCAGATAAAGATTGTGGCTGAGAGATCTTAAAATAAAGTGGCAGGGCTGAAATTACTATTTAGATAAAAATAATAATTCCTAGCTTTAATATGCTATTATTTTGGTATGTATAAGTTGAATGTAGGTGTCCAAATGACCAGAATCCTTTAGCCACTTTCAAGCAGTCAAGCTATGTAGGAGAAAAGAGACATTCTCCATGTAGACGATAATTGTGTTTGAAGGGTTTGTTTTTTATTTTTAAGATTTTATTTTATTTGAGAGAGAAAGCAAGAGAGCGTGAACAGGGTGGGGGGCGAGGCAGAGGGAAAGGGAGAAGCAGACTCCCCGCTGAGCATGTAGGAGCCAGATGTAGGGCTTGATGTGGGGCTGTATTCCAGGACCCCAAGATCATGACCTGAGCCCAAGTCAGATGCTAATGATTGAACCATCCAGGTGCCCTGTGTTTGAAGGATTTAAAGGTTAGGTTAATTTTAATGGGCCACATAACAGAAACTGAATCTCATGACTGCTGCTTATACTTCCTTCATCTTTGCTAGTGGTTCCTCTGACAGTCTGACAGCTTTTCTTTCAGTGTCTGCTTTATGCATATATAAAACAGAATTTGTGCGTGTTGAGATCTGTTGTAGAAGACAATGTATTAAAAGAGATATGTGACAGTCTTTTAATTATCTAGAGACCAGTTCTTCGAAATCACTGTTTTGTATCTTGGGCTAAAAAAAGTATTTACCAAATGTTCACTATGAAATAATTATTTTTAAGGATTATTTTACTGAGCCTTTTTCTCACATCATATTCACTCTTATGGTAATCACCACAATATCCATAGCTGTTAATTCTTGATGTATATCTCTTATTTCTGAATTCCTAATGTTCATAATGATAGCCTCTGAGTTGCAGTCTGAAGTGTTTGCTGAGTGAAATCTTCCTTTTCTTTCTTTCTACATAATTATGAATGCAGTGATTAATTAGTAAATGAAGCAACTGTATTCATGTTGCATTTAAGACCTTTTTTCTTTTCTTTCTTCCCCCTTTTTTTTTGCAAATTAGTCATTTATTCATACTTGTTATATGTTTTACACAGTGCTGGGTTGTCACAATATTTGCTGAGCACTTTAGTTTGTTAGGCACCATGCCAGACACTAGAGATGCAAAAAAAAAGATGAAGGCATATTAATCCTTACCCTCAAGGATCTTGTATATTTAGTTAGTAAGAAGGAAATAAGCAGGCTGCAGGACCCAATAGAAATGTACGAGGTGGGAATCAATATAAGGTAACATAAAACTAAACAACCAAGTGAGTATATACAATGTTTTTGGTAGATTTGCAGATTGATGGAAAGAAACTATGCCTCCAAACCTCACCCCACATACATACCAATACACCTTAAGGCTAGATTAGTTACTCATTCAGTTAGCCAAGATACAAAATCTTAACCTGTATTGATGTAGAGAATCCAGCATGGGCATTGAGCATCCCTGCATGTTCTTACTAGATATACCAAGCATGGGAAACCCTGACCACTCTTTACCTGAGCCATTTCTCAGAGTTGTGTTGCAGTGAGCAACAATGAAGGAGGAAGTAATAACTTACTCCAAATAGCAGGCTTGCTTCTATTTATTATAAAATAGGGACCCCCTCCTCCCCTCTCCTGGCTAAGATCAGTGACACAACTCTCTGTGTGCATAGGTATTCATCTTTGGGCTCTTGGCATCCTTTCCATGGGTCTTAGGAGACATGAGGGGTCAACACAAGCAGCACACTTTAACTTTGCTTTAAGTAATAAGTAGCTTTTGCTGTAAGTAATGAAGTCCTAGGAGACTCATGTCTTTTGCCAGAATCCATGAAACAATAACAGACTAGCTTATTTTAGTGTCTATCTATTGACATTCAAAAACTTCACTGTTTTCATAATATGAAGGTAAGTTGGCTATACAGCAAAGGAAAAGAATTTCATTTCCTTTGTCCTCAGGGTCCTAGTAGATTCCTAAAACTGTCAGTGACAGGGAGAAGAAGGGGTTGAATGAATGGGCATAAGCGAGTCAACTTTGGTTTTCCAAATATTAACGTCATTGTTTCTATTTTAGAGGAAAAGCTTTCAGGCTTTCACCTGTTAAGGGTTTTTCAATATTACCACCATTGTGTTGGAGTAGCTTTCTTTTATTCCTAGTTGGAGTATTTTTATCCTGCAACATGTTGAGCATGTCAAATGCTTTTCCTGTTTCAAGCAAGATGATCATGTAGGATTTTTTTCCTCTATTCTGTTAATTTGGTATATTGTATTGATTGTTATATGTTGAACCATCCTTAAATTGCCACCTGTCTTTGTAAGGAAAGTTTTATTGGAACCAAGCCAAACCCATATGTTTACATATTATCTGTGGCTGCATTTGTACTATAAAATCGGAGATAAGCAGGTATGACAGAGACTGTATGGTTTGCAAGGCCTAAAATATTTAATATTTCCCAACCTCTGCTTCTAGAATCATTAGTATCCACATGGTCTTTAATATATCATTAGTAGATATCAACCAGTCTGTACTGACTAATATTGTGTAATTTGCTTTTCTTAATAAATGTATGGTCTGTCTTCTTGACATACAAGTAGGGAGTTGTAATGTGGTTAATGAGAAAGTTAAATAATGATTTTAAGAGAAACGTTAATTCAAATGATGTATTTGTTAATGTCTTTTCTAATTCAACTCCGTGCCTTTATTTTAAAGTTACCTACTTGGGGTAGGGGAGGGGCTCCTAGGTGGCACAGTTGGTTAAGCATCCAACTCTAGGTTTTGGCTCAAGTCCTGATCTCAGCGTTAGAAATCAAGCCCTGCATGGGGCTCTGCGCTCAGCTCAGAATCTCCTTGAGACCTCTCTCTCCCTCTGCCCCTCCCTCCACAGCTCTCTCTCTTTCTAAAATAAACAAATCTTTAAAAAATATATGTATATATTATCACATTTGCATTGCTTATGGGGGTTTATGTTTTCTTTTCTATAGGTGTATGTGGAATTTGATGATCTTGAATGGGATAAACGAGAGTGGGTTAAAGTATATGAAGATTTTTCAACTTTCTTGGTGGAATACCACTTAATCTGGGCCAGAAGGATCGACCCTAGCCAGACTCAGGGATCAAAGAGCAGACAAATTCAGTGGCCTGCATTGGTAAGATCTATTCTTGTTTCATTAAACATTCTCAGTTGTTTTAAAAGAAAGGAACTGAATGTAAGTTCACATTTATCTTGGTGATCATAGATTATTCCTGAAGAGGCTCTGAAGTATCTGGCAGAAATATCAAACTATGGCTTTTATTTTGTTAAACAACTGTTCTTTTTGTTAGTACTCTTTTAGCATATTTAGCCTAGAAACAGTTTAATCTATCCAGTTAGAAGAAATATATAAATAAATTGGATTAAAGGTTACTAACAAATAGTTGACTAGATTGTGTGTAATGTGAAACAGTTTTGCAAGATTGAGACTTTGTAGGTAGACAATAAGAGGGTACTTTTTATAAAGCATTCAATAGCACGTAATTTTCCTTGGTTTATTGGTTTATTAAAATTAATAAAAATTGAATTCATTACAGATGATAGTAGACATGTAATGTGAAATTATATGTTCACGTAATAGGTAAAATTACTTCATATCAGAAAATGTTCTATTTAGGAAATACAGATTTCACAAACTTCTCAGCTAGTTTGAAGAGTTTTGTAAAAAAAAAACATACTAAGGAAGTCTGGCTGGCTGAATCAGAAGAACATGCAACTTTTGATCTTTGAGTGGTGAGTTCAAGCCCCATGTTAGGTGTGGAGATTACTTTTAAAAAAATAAATAAATAAATAAATAAAAAGCACACTAAAAAAAAACCATACTAATCAAATAAGATAGTTCTGTTAGGAAGAAAGCCATATCTGTTTAACCACTGGACTGTATATGTTTGAATGAAATAATTTTCTTACGTTGATATCAAAGAAATATTTTTAAAGTCATTAAAACATTATTGCAGGTATTGGGTATAAATACCATGAGAGAGGTACTTTCAGATATTTTTTAACATAAATTAACTGTTTACAAGAAGAGTTTTTCTTGTTAATAATTGTAGTGCTTATACATTTTCTTATACATTTTCTCTTTTAGTGAGTTAGACCTTTAAAAATCTGAGGAGATAAGTGGTTAAAAGGAAAATGCAGGGAGGGAAAAAGAGAATGAAATGAGCTAATAATATTTTTAAAAGAAAACATGGGGGCGCCTGGGTGGCTCAGTGGGTTAAAGCCTCTGCCTTCGGCTCAGGTCATGATCTCAGGGTCCTGGGATCGAGCCCCGCATCAGGGAGCCTGCTTCCCCCTCTCTCTCTGCCTGCCTCTCTGCCTGCTTGTGATCTCTCTCTCTGTGTCAAATAAATAAATGAAATCTTTAAAAAAAAAAAAAAGAAAATATGTATAATATCAAAAGATGGAAGATGCTACTTATGAGCTATAGTTTTGGTAAGATACTTTGAATGCTCTAGCAAAATAAGATAATTTTTTCCAGGATAGATTTTAAGAAATATTTGTTGGATGAATATATCGAATTGTTAATATGAAGATTTTAAAGCCATGACTAACATGTTTTTTTTTTATTTTATAAACTTTAACTCAAAAATTGGCTAAAACTTGACATATATGTGAATTTTGTATGAAAAGCCTCAAAGCGAGGAAGCAGTAACAACAATACCAGAAAGTATGCTTCAGTGTCATAGTTAAAGAATAAACAGAACTTTAGAAAACCTTTGCCCTTAGAGATAATTACTATAATCAAGGTGAATTCCTGTATATTCATAGATTACTGATTTTGAAGAAAATTTTAATTAGTTTTAAATTTTAACATTTTAGTTAATTAAAATTCAATTAATTATTCATTAATTAGAAATTAATTCATTTCTAATTAATCAATCATTAGAAAATATTGTTTAATGATAATTTTTGTCATTGTTTTAGAAATTTATTTCTGTTGAAAACTTTTTTAACCTCACAAAATATTTAATTATGTAATCTCTTTAAAATTCAGGTTTTTCTCTTATACAAAAAAGGTACATATTAAAAAATTGGAAAATGCTAAGTGGTATAAAAAAGAAAATCATAAATCATTCTATTTTCATCACCACGCTTGACATATTTTGACATATTTTCTTATAAAGTATTTTTCTGCTTTTTTTTTTTCCATAGAATTAAAGAATTTTTAAAATATGGTAAAATATGCCTAACATAAAATTTTCCACTTAAATTATTTTTAAGTATAAAATTCAGTGGCATTGAGTATATTCACATTGTTATACAATCATCCATCTACAGAATTTACTCCATCTTGCAGAACTGAAACTATAACCATTGAACAGCCACTCCCCATTCCTTCTTCTTCCCAACTCCTGGCAACTACCATTTTATTTTCTGTCTCTAGGATTTTGACTACTCTAACGACCACAATAGAGGTGGAATCATCCAGTATTTGTCTTTTCGTGACTGGCTTATTTCACTCAGCATAATGTCTGTGAGGTTTATTTTTATTTTGTAGCCTGTATGAGAATTTCCTTCCTTTATAAGGCTGAATAATATTTCATTATGTATGTGTACCACATTGTATTTATTCATTTGTCTGTTGAGAGACCCATATGCTGCTTCTACCTCTTGGCTTTTGCGAATAATGCTGCTATGCACACAGGTGTACATATATCTCATTGAGAACATGCTTTCAATTCTTTAGAGAATTGAAGAAGTGGAATTATTGGATCATATGGTAATTGTATTTTTAAAACTTTGGAGTAGCTGCCATACTGTTTTCCACAGTAGCTGTACAATTTTACATTCTTGGCAATACTTGGTTTTAAGTTTTGATAATAGCCATCCTAATGAGTGTGAGGTACCTCCTTGTGGTTTTGATTTACGTTCCCCTAATGATTAGTGATATTGAGCATCTTTTCTTGTGCTTCTATGCTATTTGTTTATCTACCTTGGAGAAATGTCTGTTCACATTTTGCCCATTTTGAATTAGGTTGTTTTTTTTAGTTTTATGAGTTCTCTATATATTCTGGATATTAATCCCTTATTAGGGATTTTCTTCCATTCTGTGGTTGCCATTTTACTCTCTTGACAGTGTCTTTTGATGCACAAAATTTTTTAATATTCATAAAGTCCAGTTTA
The DNA here is from genome assembly GCA_028534135.1 of Potos flavus. Taxonomy (NCBI): domain Eukaryota; kingdom Metazoa; phylum Chordata; class Mammalia; order Carnivora; family Procyonidae; genus Potos; species Potos flavus. The sequence goes on along the minus strand of JAPYYM010001462.1, from coordinate 579 downwards.
TTTATTTTTTTTGGTTGCCCATGCCTTTGGTGTCATATCCAAGAAATCATTGCCAAATCCAACATCATAAAGCTTTTATTGTATGTTTTCTTCTAGGAGTTTTCTTATTTTAGGCTTTATATGTAGGTCTTTGATCTATTTTGAGCTAATTTTTGCTTATGGTATTAGGTGAGTATTCAAGTTTTTTCATTTGCTTGTTGATATCCAGTTTTCCTGTTAGCATTTGTTGAATAGACTTCCCTTTTCCTTTTGAACGGTCTTGGCACCTTGTGCAAAAATTATTTGACCATATATGCAAGTGTTTATTTCTGGGTTCTCTTTTCCATCAGTCTATATATAGTCTGTGCTTATGCCCGTAGCACACTGTTTTGTTATTTTGTTTTGTTTTGTTGTTTTTTTTATTTTTTATTTTATTTTATTTTATTTTTTATGTTTGTTTATTTATTTTTTTATTAACACATAATGTATTATTTACCCCAGGGTACATGTCTGTGAATCATCAGGCATACACATTTCACAGCACTTACCATAGCACATACCCTCCCCAGTGTCCATCACCCAGCCACCCTATCCCTACCC
>JAPYYM010001461.1:0-13447 GCA_028534135.1 Potos flavus | reverse complement strand
AAAATAGGGACGCCTGGGTGGCTCAGTTCGTTAAGCGGCTGCCTTCGGCTCAGGTCATGATCCCAGGGTCCTGGGATCGAGTCCCACATCGGGCTCCTTGCTCGGCAGGGAGCCTGCTTCTCCCTCTGCCTCTGCGTCTCCCTCTGCCTCTGCCTCTGCCTGCCACTCTGCCTGCTTGTGCTCTCTCTCTCACTCTGTCTGACAAATAAATAAATAAAATCTTTAAATAAATAAATAAAGACAAATAAATAAAGCCACTAGCATATATGTAAAAAATAAAAAAAAAATCAGAGGGGAAAAAAGTGCTCTTTAGGACTTAAAATGATAGTGATTTTTTTAATAAAAAAGATTATAAAATTAAGTCAGAAAAATGACCCCAAAGTAGAATTCTCTGCCTCCTTCACCCCCCCCCAACACACACACACTCAAAATAGGAAAGAATAAAACAAAGAAAGTTTTAAGATCAGTACTGGGTATAGCATCCAACTAACAGATATGCCAGAAAGAACAAGGAATGCAAAGAGAAGAAATTTATCAAAAAAATGATTCAGAAAAGTCCCCCAGCACTAAACCTAAGGTATCAAAACTGAAAGTGCCTCGCCAAACTGATGAAAGCGGAACCACAACAACAACAAAAAAAGGTAACTGAAATTTCAAACACTGATAAGACAAAAACCCTGAAAATTCCCAGAGAGAAACAGGTCACACATAGAGAATCAGGAACCACAACGGCATCAGAAATCTGAGAGTAATATCTGGCAAAGTAAAGATGCTCGTAACTTCCCGTGGAATTGTTGGGTCATGAGCGTATCCACCCTAGAGAAATTCTATACACAAGAGAAGCACATGACGATACTGATGCAACGTAACACTCCTCAGAAGTTAAAAGTATGGGTTACAACTACGTGTCTCACCATGAATAAATCTCAAACACAAAGTCAGCTGGGAAAAGATACAGTGTGATGCTATTTATGTAAAGTTATAAAATGCACAAAACAATCAATAGATTAGTTTAGATGGGTGAACATCCAGGAAAAGTATTAAAAACATGCTTGATGAGTGTAAAAACTAAAGCTATTGAACTACTAAAACCAACTGGATAATAGTTACTTCCAGGGAAAAAGAGTCAGAAGAGATGGAATGATAATATTTAGATAAAGCTGGTAACAATTTTCTTTCTTTCTGAGAGCAGTTTGAAGCAAACACAGCAAAATGTTAATGTCCATTAAATCCTGAGATAGGCACATGAATCCTCTTGTCAAGAATCTAATTCTCATGCTGCAAGAAAATGTTCCTGCTGTTCAAGAAGCTGCATACAGGGACATGAAAATTCATGTCTTAGTCCAGTTTCATTTCAACACACTAATTCTGCACCAATTTCTTTTACAATCAAATGGTCATTAATACCCATTTCCTTGACAAATATTACAGTAAAATTTAGTCAACCCAAAAATATGAGTACTTGCTCTGTTCAATTTATGGAGTGTGAAAATGCAATGTAAACACATATGCAGAACAGAAACTGTTTAGCCAAAATAAATGTCACTTCTGTTTTAACAGACGCCTGGTCTAACACTTATAAATAAAAGATCAACTCATTTAAATTTATTTGAGAGTTCGTCAAAATTACTTTCAAAAGAAAAGAAAGCTTTAAAAAATGGAACAAATGAAAAGGAAAAAAGTTTCGAAAGTGCTGAAAAACAAGACATGAGACTTACCAATTCAATATATTCCCCAAATCCAATTATCTTTAAATTTCTCTAGACTATTATCAAATAACTATCTGTACACAAACAAAAGCCCTAGGGTAGCATAATCTTCAGTGAAATGTTTGTTTTTTAAAGTAAACTCTATGCCCAAGGTGGGGCTCAAACTCACCACCCCAAGATCAAGGTTTGCAGGCTCTACCAACTGAACCAGCCAGGCGCTAGTGAAATGTTTTTATGATGAAAATAATCATTCATTTTATATATATATATATAGCCATGTGATAAAGGATTTTCTCACTCAAGACAGAACAAACACAGCCCATTTATCTCTAACCCTCACCAATACAGCATCGAAATGTTAGTAAAGATATCTAAGTATAAAACAACAATGAAAGAAGGAAGAGGCACGCCATCAATGAGTAGAGATATCAAAAATCTTTGGAAGGTGTAGAGCAGATGGAAGCACGGTGACTGAATAATGGAACAGAATGCAAAAATCAGCAGTTTGGAATATGCAAGTAGTAAATTAGAAGTGGGAAGAGGACTCCTAGCCAGGTTCAGAACTCAAACACAGCAGAGTGCTTGGACACAGTAAAATGGAGAGAGAACAAGAGAATGAAGACAGGGGAAGCTACTGAAAGTTGCAGAGAACCATTAAATCCACCCCCCCCTTCTAGTCCACATCCAGAAAAGCTTCCACCAGACTTTTCAACCCAAACAAAAAAATAGAAGTGTTCTTTTCTCAAGAAATTTAAAATGAATCTCATATGCATATTTAAGAAGCAGTATGAACAGACAAGTCAAGGATAATCAACCATGTAAGGAAACCCAGCAGCACGAAAGGCAAACAAACAGTTGGGATGATACCACTGTCATGGGAATTTCAATGATGAAGAGAATTTTTTTTTGGTGAGAAATCAGAATCTTCAGAGATTCAAAAAGATACTGTGGAGGCGCCCGGGTGGCTCAGTCAGTTGAATGTCCCGATGAGTGTCCAAATCTTGATTTCGGCTCAAGTCGTGATCTCAGTGTTTTAAGATCAACTCTGGGCATGAAGCCTGCTTAAGATTCTCTCTCTCCCTCTCCCTCTGTACCCACCCCAACTCATTCTCTCTCTCTCTCTCTCTCTCTCTCTCAAGGAAAAAAAAAAAAAAAAAAAGATACTGTATCTTGCTTCCATGAAACTAGAACAGGGTGCTGTGAAAATGGAACACAGGATGAGAAATAGCCCTTCACATTTAAATATATCACTGCCCCTACCACTCCCCTTGCCAAAAAAACAAAAACAGAACACACCTCACTCAATGGTTTTCGGAAGTTTAAATAACTCAAAGCAATCTCCCAGCCTGTATAACAAATACAAAAATAAAAGAAAAAAAGGTGAATGTCACAGAGGTTCAATCCAGGCAGTGTGACAACAGACCAAATATGTACTCCAGAAACAGAGAACAAGAGAATAAATTATCAAAGAAATAAAGAAGAGAAACAGTTTCTCGGAGCTGAGGGAAGAGAAGCAATCAGACTCAAAGCCCACTGCTTGGGGGAGAAATGCGGTGAGGGGAGGGACCCATTTTCAGACAGATCACTATGAACTTTTATAGGACCAAAAATTGAGAAAATCTCTCAAAAGCTTTCAGGGACAATGTGGTGGTTCCCCAGAGAGTAAAAATAAAGCCACCAAATGATCTACAATCCCACTTCTGGGCACATATCCAAAAGAACTGAAGCACAGTCTCAGAGATATTTGCAACATTTCACAACAGCCCAGAGGAGGAAGCAACCCCAGTGCCCAAGGACAGATGAATGGATACATAAAATGTGGTATATACACATACAATCAATTATTATTCAGCCTTTTTTTAAATAATGTTTTTCCTTTGTCAAAAAAAATTTTTTTAGGATTTTATTTATTATTTGAGAAAGAGAAAGCACGCGCGCGCGCGTACATGTACGCATGGGGGAGAGTGTCAGAGGGAGAATCAGACTCCCTGCAGAGCAGGGAGCCCGATGTGGGACTCGATCCTGGGACCCCAGGATCGTGACCTGAGCCGAAGGCAGTCACTTAATCAACTGAGCCACCAGGTGTCCCAATTATTATTCAGCCTTAAAAAGGAAATTTTTTGAATCACTACTGTACACCTGAAACTAACATAACACTATATGTTAACTATCCTAGAATTAAAATTGAAAAAAAAGGGGGGGGGCGGGAATCTGACACAGGCTACAATATGGATGAACCCTGAGGACACTATGGTAAGTGAAATAAGCCAGTCACAAAAAAGACACATACTATATGATTCCACTTATGTGAGGTATTTAAACTAGTCAAATTCATAGAAACAAAAAGCAGAATTGTGGCTACCAGGGGCTGAGGAGAGGGGATATAGGGGAGTTGTTTAGTAGGTACAGAGTTTCAGTTTTGCAAGCTGAAAAAGCTATGGAGACCCACTGCACACCAATGTAAATATACCTTAACACTACTGTACATTTAAAACTTTTTTTTTTTTAAGATTTTATTTATTTATTTGACAGAGAGAGAGATCACAAGTAGGCAGAGGGGCAGACAGAGAGAGGAAGCAGGCTCCCTACCAAGCAGAGAGCCGATGCGGGGCTCGATCCCAGGACCCCTAGACCATGACCCGAGCCTAAGGCAGAGGCTTTAACCCACTGAGCCACCCAGGTGCCCCTGTACATTTAAAACTTATTAAGAGGATAAATGTTATGTGTTTTTTAAGCACAATTTAAAAAAACTTTAAGCTTTTAGGAATAATAATGAAGCTAGAAAGTCATCTACACAAAAATAAGAATCCAGGGGTGTTTGGGTGGCACAGTCAGTTAAGCATCTGCCTCTGGTTCAGGTCAGGATCCCAGGGTCCTGGGACAGAGCTCTGCATCAGGCTCCCTGATCAGCAGGGAGTCTGCTTCTCCCTCTCCCTCTGCTCCTGCTCACACACTCTTGCTCTCTCACTAATAAATAAATAAATAAATCTTTTTTAAAAATAAGAATCCAAATACATGGGACTTATCAGCAAAACTAGATGACAGAAAATTCCTTTGAACTTCCATCAAATGATGGAAATCAAATAATGTCTAACTTCAAAAAAAAAAAAAAAAAACCACTGGGGCGCCTGGCTGGCTCAGTCAGTGGAGCATTCGACTCTTAGGGTCGTGTTCAAGCCCCATGCTGGGCATAGAGCTTGCTTAAAAAAAATATTAAAAATTTTAAAAATTCTTTAAATAGTTGTATAAGCATTCTAGTTAAAGATAATGCAAGTAATTACCAGAAAAGTCCACAGATGTAATCAAAAATTGTTTCTGGAGGGACACTTGAGTGGCTCAGTTGGTTAAGCATCTGTCTTCAGCTCACGTCAAGATCCCAGTGTCCTGGGATCCAAGTCGTCCCCCCACCCCGCTCAGAGGGGAGCTTGCTTCTCCCTCTCCTCCCCGCTTTTTTGTCACTGTCTCTGTCTCTCTCTCAAATAACTAAAATCATCAAAAAAAAAAAAAAAAAAAGATGTTGTTTCAGGACACCTGGGTAGCTCAGTCTGAGCATCTGCCTTTGGCTCGGGTCATGATCCCGCGGTCCTGGGATGGAGCACCACATCAGACTCGCCGCTCATCAGGGAGCCTGCTTCTCCCTCTCCCTCTGTCCTGCTTGTGCTCTCTCTGTCTCACTCTATGTCAAATAAATAGATAAAATCTTTAAAAAAAAATTGTTTCTGGAGAGATGTATTTATTTTCCTCATTATAAGCCTTCTTTACACAATTTTTTTTAAACTAAGCACGGTTTTTTTAAAAACCTGAACATGTATTACTTCTTTTTTTATTATCATATATAAAAGTATCTTTATTAAGTATATAAAAGTATCTTTATTAAGCTTTATAGACTGCTCACTTAATAGATAACCAAATTAAAGTTAAATCAACCTTATTTTCTTATTGCCTTCCATTTAAAATATGAAGCATGTTTCTCTGAATTAAAAAAAAAAAAAATCAATTGTCAGGGTGCCTGGGTGTCTCAGTCGGTTAAGCGTCTGCCTTTGGCTCAGGTCATGGTCCCAGGGTCCTGGGATCGAGTCCCACATCAGGCTCCCTGTTCAGCAGGGAGCCTGCTTCTCCTTCTGCCTTTCCCCCTGCTTGTGCTCTCTCACTCTCAAATAAATAAATAAAAATCTTAAAAAATAACAATAATAATTTTTTTAAAAAGATTTTATTTACTTATTTGAGAGATAGAAGGCGGGAAAGCACAGAAGGAGAGTGAGAGAGAAGCAGACACCCCACTGAGCAGAATGCCTGATATGGGACTCAATCCCATATTCTAAGATCATGACCATGAGCCAAAGGCAGATGCTTAAACAACTGAGCCACCCAGGCACCTCAGTTAAGCATCTAACTCTTGATCTCAGGTCAGGTCTTGATCTCAGGGTTGTGAGTTCAAGCCCCCAGTTCGGCTCCAGACTGGGCATGGACCCTACTTAAAAATTTTTTAGAAAATCAATTGTCGAAAAAGAAAGAAAGAAAATCAATTGTCCACGTTGACCATGGAGCATACTTTTTTAAAAAAAAATTTTTTTTAGGAAAAAAAAGGTGGGGGACCCCTGAGTGGCTCAGCTGGTAGAACCTGCAACTCAATCTCAGGGTCATGAGTTCAAGCCCCATGCTGGGCATGAAGCCTACTTTAAAAATTGTTTTTAAAAAGTCAATTGTAAAGGTAATAAAATTACATTTAGAAATGAAGACATCTAAGGCAAAACAAATTTACAGAAAATAGTCTTGTGAATAACAAGTAATAACTGTAGCATTCATAATAGCAGTACTGGTATGTTACATTCAAACTAGCCAGAATACTAAAAATTTGTAATTCAATAGCGGGGGGGCGGGGGGAGCAGAATAGCATACAATTTGATTAATTTTATGTTGTGAGTTGTAGTTCTAGAACCCTACTAAGCACCCTGGAGTTTTAAACACTTTAAGGTTGAGTATTGCTTACTTTCTAAGTCAGATGATCTAGATTTCACAAGTCTGGAAAATTGTCAGCTATTATCTCTTAATATAATGTATTTCCTCAGTGCACTCTATTTGCAGTTAAAAGCAAAGACTCTAGAGCCAAACTGCCTGGACTTGTACTTACCTCATACATGCTAGGTGATCTTGGTCAAGTCACATAAGCTTTCCTGTGCCTCAGTTTCCACCAAATGTGGGGAATAAAACCTACTCTCAGAGTTGTGAGAATTTAAAAAGCTAATATAGGTGAAATGCTAAGAACAGTACCTCTTTCTGTTTTCACATTTTAACTAAGGCTACATGCTCCTAAGGGTTATCAAGAAATGTTTTGGGGCGAGGAGCCTGGGTGGCTCAGTTGGTTAAGCAGCTGCCTTCGGTTCAGGTCATGATCTCAGGATCCTGGGACTGAGTCCCACATCGGGCTCCTTGCTTAGCAGGGAGCCTGCTTCCCCCTCTACCTGATGTTCCACCTGCCTGTGCTCTCGCTCAGTCTCCCTCTCTCTCTGACAAATAAATAAAATCTTTAAAAAAAAAAAAAAAAAAAAAAGAAATGTTTCGGGGCGCCTGGGTGGCTCAGTCAGTTAAGCGTCTGCATTCAGCTCAGGATGTGATCCTGGGGTCCCAGGATCAAGCCCCACATTGGGCTCCCTGCTAAGCGGGGAGTCTGCTTTTCCTTGCCCCTCAGCCCCTCACCAAACCCCTGCCCCCAGCTCATGCTCTCCCTCACTCTAAAATAAACAAATAAAATCTTTTTTTTTTTTTTAAGGTTTTATTTATTTATTTGAGAGAGAGAAAGCAAGTAAAAGAGAATATGAGAGGGGAGAAGGTCAGAGGGAGAAGCAAACTCCCGGTAGAGCCCGGGAGCCCGATGCGGGACTCAATCCCGGGACTCCGAGGTCATGACCTGAGCCAAAGGCAGTCGCTTAACCAACTGAGCCACCCAGGCACCCAACAAATAAAATCTTAAAAAAAAGAAAAAGAAAAAGAAAAAGAAATGTCTCTACAATGCAGCCAAGTACTCTTCACTACCAACCTGTTGCTAGACACAATGTGGAGGTTAACAGCTTTTACTAGCGTAACACATTGCTAAAATTAATGATAGTACGGGGCACATGGCTGGTTCAGTCCGTAGAGCACACGACTCTTGATCTCAGGGCTGTAAGTTCGAGCCCCACATGAGTGTACAGATTAAAAATAAAATCTTTTTTTTTTTTTTTTAAACAAACAGACAGGGGTGCCTGGGTGGCTCAGTTGGTTGAGCAACCAACTCTTTGTTTTGGCTAGGGTCGTGATCTTGGGGTTATAGGATCCAGCCCAGCCCAGCATAGGGCTCTGCACTTGGTGGGAGCCTGCCTGAGATTCTCTCCCTCTCCCTCTGTCCCTCCTCCTGCTCGTGCGCACACACTCTCACTCTAAAACCTTAAAACAAAATAAAATGACAGCAGTAATAAAATCTATCATCAGCTCATGCTCTTAAGTGATGCTTGAAAAGTTACATGGTACTAATAACAATCCAGAGCATTAAAGAGCACATTCTTTCGGGTGCTAGGGTGGCTCAGTCGGCTGGGCATCTGCCTTCGGCTCAGGTCATGATCCCAGGGTCCTGAGATCCAGTGTGGCATTGGACTCCCTGCTCAGCGGGAAGTCTGCTTCTCCCTCTCCCGCTGCCCCTCCCTCTGGCTCATGCTCTCTCTCTCTCTCTCTCTCTCTCATGAATAAATAAAATCTTTAAGAAAAAAAAAAGGGCATATTCTTTCACAAATATCTGCTTCAAATCCTAAATACTTGTCTCCTGACTGAGAAACAAAGAATACTTTTCCCTTCACTAAACTCACAGAAACAGAACATTTGGCTCTCATCCTCCCTTCTAATTCTTAGTTCTTTCAGAATAAAACCAAAAGTTCTCTCTTCTTCCAAATCAACTCTGAACTGTAGTATTAGTGGCATTTGCTTAAGATTTCTGAAATAACAACAGATATGGAAAGTTCACAATTGTTGAATTTAACAATTATTCAACTATTAAATTGATACTTTTAACATTTTTTATTATAATAGTTGGATAACTAGGCACTGACCACACCCAGTTCCAGTAATAAAGAGATGTAACTGATGGGAATACCAATTAATCTGGCTCCGAAGCTAGCATTTGATTTGGAACATTCATGCATGGTGCCCCAGGGTCTTTTCAACTAATTCTAAAAAATATCTGCTTGCATTCCAAAACAAAACAAACAAACAAAAAAGAATCTCCCAAAGGTTGGAAGCTACAGCCCTAGATTATATTATGAAAACAAATCAATTAAGTCACAGATTTTGTGACTTTATAAGGTTCACCAGATCTGACAATAATTCAGATCTTCTTATTCTAGTTGAAATGCACAGCTAAAAATTTCAAGCTTGGGGCAATGGTACCACTTGTTAGTTCCTCCCCTAGTCCTTCAATAAGGAAAAGGTAGGTCATGAAATGGAAGTAACTTTGTTGACGGTGGCCTTTTGCTTCAGCTACTGTTTTAATGAGGGAAAAAAACTATCACTCTTTGGATATATATAGCATGGGCTAAAAATTATACTACATGCATGTCTTAACTGCGAATAATATGCATTCAGGTTTTATCATACTGTCTGACAGCAATGCTCTAAGCCAAAAACAATGATCTTTAAGATATGCAAGAAAATATCTGCCACAGATTTTACATTCAGCAAAACTGATTTCAAGTATAAGAGAGTGTAAACAAACTCTTATAAACCTGTAAGAACTCAGGGAATATTGTTGCCATGAGGCCTTCCAGAGGAACCTGACTTGAGATCATGACAGAAGGATGTTAGGAGTAGGGAGGAGGACAAGAAAGAAGAGAAAAGAGTCTCCTGAGGGCAAAGAGCCAGACTGTTGGATGAATGACCTTGGGAATGGCAGAAACCTCATTCCCAGTGGCCATCGTTGCCATTAGCTCAGATCCATGAAGCACTGCCTGCCATCCTGGGCTGTCAAAAGCTAGAAATGCCAGACTCTCTGGCACCCATCCAGGATCTATTTATTATGGGGTCACAGAATCTGCAGAAAGCCAAGTCATGCCCTCTTCTTTTAAATCACCACTCTTCCCTTCAGAACTTTTTTTACATAAAAAAAAAGTTATGAGTTTTAGCACAAAACAGACTTGAATTAAAGGCCAGCTCAGCCACTTACTGTGTGACCCTGACCTAATTATTTCATTTCTAAAGCTGTGATATATTCATCTAAAAGACAGGAGTAATAAAAGCACCTACATTACAGAGTTGTTGTAGTAAATGAATGAGATAGTGCAGGTTAACTGTGTAGGTCAGTGCTGGGCATAAAGCAAGTGCTTTAAAAGTATTAGCTATCATTACCGTTGCAACCCATATATCAAACTAGTCTACCATAACCAACCTTAAGCATAAATAAAATCAGATGTAGTCAAATAGCAAAACAAAGTTATAAAATATATCCCAGATCAACTATCCATATATAAATTGACAGAGGAGAAAAAATCTGATGTTTAGAGGATGATTATACTATGGATAACATTTTGAACTCAAGTTTTTCCAACTAGGCTCAACTATACTTAAATATTCCTTAAAGGCTTTTTCACTGCTGAAATCCTTTCAGTGACTTCTGAAACCAACAAATCAGAAAAAAAAAATTTAACTGGATGTTACCAGAACATTTTAGTTGATTATAATGCAGCAAAATCACTGCATTAATCTCAATTACATTCTCTCACATATAAACTCCCTGTCAGACATATGAAGGGGTAACCACCAATATTAGATGTCTTGAAGGTAAAAAAAAAAAAAAAAAAAAGGTTAATTCATAAGAACTGCAGATTAGAGTCCAATCCATAAAGCTCCATTCTACCATCCAACTTGTTCCCGTTGGTGAAGACCCCGAATTGTTGTTGTTTTTGCATATAATAAAATGCACCCAGGATGCCTGGGTGGCTCACTTGGTTAAGCATCTGCCTTCAGCTCAGGTCATGATCCCAGGGTTCTAGGATCGAGCCCCGCATCAGGCTCCCTGCTCAGTGGACAGCCTGCTTCTCCCTCTCCCTCTGCCACTCCTCCTGCACGCTCTCTCATGCACTCTCTCTCTCTCTCTCTCTCTCTGTGTCAAATAAATAAATATTAAAAAAAAAAAGTTCTTTCATACCCCTTTGAAAACCAACCTCCCCTGAACCTCCAGACTTAGACAACCATTAATGTGCTGCCCATAGAGTAGTTCTGCCTTTTCTAGAATTTCATGTAAATGTAATGTATAGTATGTACCCCATTCTGTCTGGCTTCTTTCACTTAGCATGTCTCCAAAATCCACCCATGTTGTGTTTATCACTAGTTTATTCCTCTTCACTGCTTCTATGGCTTTTAAAAATTTGGGGTCCTAACAGGATTGGAAGAAGACTGAGAGGCAAAGACTAAGGAGAGTAGTTTAGGACCATAGAAAAAATGTATCACCAGCTACTTGCATCTGTCCATTAAAAGTTTAATATTAAAAAAAATAAATAAATAAAAGTTTAATATTTTAAGGTTAAAGAATTATTTTCCCTTGACTATCACAATACTAAATTTTTTAGCTAATGCTGCTGAAAGCAGAGGGAATTCATGTCCTATCTTTATTTGGTCATGTAGATGATAAAATAAGGGCTAACCGCACCTTGAACTTTGTCATGATCTGTGCTTGATTGTTTTACAAGACTGAATTCAAACATATTGACAAATAACACCTTAACTTCAGCAAAAAGCAGCCCAGAACCCAAATACGTGCTCTTCTTAATCCCGATAGTTTTCCAACTGGCAATGACGACAAAACTGCAGAACTACATGAGTTACGTCTAGCTGTTCTCTGTCCTCACCTCCCTCCCAAATAAATGGTTCCAGGTTACAAAAAGCAAATTACGAAAAAAAAAAAAAATCAGCAAAAAGTTTCAGGAGGCTTTCCGAGCGAATTTTATTGATAGGTTTGATTGACTTTAGTGCCATGTTTATGAGTAGTTAGTGATGTGGTACAGAACATGGCTCTAATGCATCATCATATAGTCCTAACACCCACAAAAGTAAATTTACTTCACCGTAAAGGAACATCATAGTATGACCAACATATCTAGAATATTCCATATAAGGAATGTTTCTTATGCTATGATATTTAACTATATCACTACAAAAATCACCAAAACAACTCAGATACTGATGTCTTTTATAGAATTCACTCCTCATTCTTCAGTCTGGTCCTAAAAAGGAGGCTTCTCAAGATAAGGTACTTTGTTGCACTTCACACTATCAATAACTCCTCCCCTTTCCTGAAACTCTTTCCACTTCTGCGGACTTTCAAAGCACAAAACTGAGTCAGGCCCATTCTTTTTCCTTCAGCCTCCAAAATTCAAGAGGGAAGCAGGCTCCCCAAAATACTAATTAGCCTCAACTCAAAACACAGTATCTGCCCTTTGATCCAATCCTATTGCTTCAACTATCATTTTAAACATATTTTTTTAAATTTTTTAAAAGATTTTATTTATTTATTTGACAGAGAGAGACAGAGAGAGCACAAGCAGGCAGAGCAGCAGGCAGACGGTGAGGGAGAAGAAGTCTCCCTGCCGAACAGACAGCCCGACGCGGGGCTCCATCCCAGGACCCGAGGATCACAACCTGAGCCAAAGGCACACTTAACCGACTGAGCCACCCAGGTGCCACTTAAAATATTTTCTTTAGTAATCTCTACACCCAATGTGGGGCTCGAACTTACAACCCCAAGATCAAAAGTCGCATGTTATACCAACTAAGCCAGTCAGGTGCCCCATTAGCCATCAATTAATTCTATATTGACTTCTCAGATTTTTACTCATTAAGCTTGGCTGCTCTACGTATCTCTTCAAACAGAACATAACCAAAATCTTCACCTCTGTACCCAAACCACCTTCATATTCCAATCTATTTGTTTTCAGTACCTATTAATCTCTCTATCCATAATCTTTCTAGTAACTCAGGCTAGAAACCATTAATCTTTTACATAAATCCAATCACTACACACCAATCACTATGTTCCATCAAATCTCCCCTTTAAGTGTCTCTCTTATCCTCCAGCCAATCCTGAGTGTCACCACCTACTGTCTGGATTATCTAACTGTCCCCTAGTTGGTCTCCCTGACTTCAATCTCTCCTTCCTTCAGGCCACCCTGCAGATTTATCACCTGCCTCATTTCCCTAAAACATACCTTAAGTGTCCCAAAAAGATGCAGTGGCCTTCCACTCCCCCACGTGACAGCAAAACATCTAGTCTGGAACCTTCCCCTATAACCTGCCCTGCCTAGACCTTACACCAGCCCAAGTACATCATTCTCATTCCCACCTTAACCAATTTGCTCTACCTTCTTTAAGTGAACTAACTAAATCATTCAAGGCACCTAAGAAATAATCTCCTCTTTGTTGCCATCAGCAACCCTTCATCCCAGCCTCTCAGCAACGCTATATATAGTCATCCATACTCTTTTTGACATTTTTGCCTTCCTTATCCTTCCTACCCTAACTTGTGACTCTGACACCTAGCACATATTAAGTAAAATACATGTTAAGTTAAAAGATATGTCTTCAAGAAAGAATATTCTAATCAACCATTCCAAAGTTCACAAAAATATTAAATTGGCAGAGACCCAAAAATCTACTGGAACACTGATTAACCTCTGTCATCTACTGTAACATATATTAAGTACAAGCAGCTTTTATTTCCA
>JAPYYM010001460.1:0-13453 GCA_028534135.1 Potos flavus | reverse complement strand
ACTGCCGATGAGCTGGGGGAACACAGAGTGGCTGGAACAGGGCGAAGCAAGGAAGTGTTTCTGAAATAATTTTTAACAAAGGATGTCCTCGTGCTTTTATCAGAAAACATTTCCACTGTGAGGTTTCCACATAGCTGCTAATAATAACTTGTAAATTTGCCTAGCGGGCGGCTGGAGCGTTGGAATTTACAAATAACAAAGAACAGAAAAAGAGCTGAAGAGGAAGCCAGCTTTTTTCCTTGGGAACAAACACAACGTGCTTCTGAACGACCCTCCCCTTCCCTCCCAAGAGAGCAGGAAAGAAATCAGGCTAGTCCAAAGAAAATCAGGCTATGGATCAGTAAAGTGGAAGGCTTGGGGCGCCTGGGTGGCTCAGTGGGTTAAAGCCTCTGCCTTTGGCTCAGATCATGATCTCATGATCTCAGGGTCCTGGGATCGAGCCCCGCATCGGGCTCTCTGCTCAGCGGGGAGCCTGCTTCCCCCTCTCTCTCTGCCTGCCTCTCTGCCTACTTGTGATCTCTCTCTCTCTGTCAAATAAATAAATAAAATCTTATAAAAAAATAAAAATAAAGTGGAAGGCTTTTCCACCCCTGTTTGTGGAGTCAGTTGGAGCCAGAGGCAGGGAGCCCGGAAGCGAGAACCACTACCAAGGGCACTCCCTTCCCTGGCTCTGACCTTGAGCTATGTTTGGTATCACCCACAAACCCAGGAGGCAGTCAGAATGCATGCTGAAGTCAAGTTCATGAGCCACTGGTGCCTGCTCCCAGGGTGGGGCAAGGGGGAGGGGAGCAGGTGCGAGGGGCTGTCATCCTTCCTCTGACCCAGTTTCCCAGAACACGGAGAACCTCCCAAATGAGTCACCTGTGGCACCGAGGACCTTCTGTTCTTTGATAAGCTCATTCCACCTCTAGAGGCAAAAAAAAAAAAAATACATATTAAAATACTCATCCTCCCACTTAACCTCGCCTGAGAACCTCATCCTTGCTTAGAGAAACCCGTTTCCTCGGCAGGCAGAACGAAGTCGGAGGGGGCAGGGGAGGTCTGCTGTCTGTGCGGGACGACGGGGGTGCCTAGACCAAATACCCACTGGGTGCCTCCCTTCTGTGCACCTATGGGTCAAGTGAATATACTTGCAGGCAAATTTCATAAAGTTAAGCGCGCAGGTTGGCTGGGCAGCGTTCTCAGACCTTCCCGCACCCCCACCCCCGGCAGGTGCACAGCTGGGTTTCTACCAACTGGCGTCCCACTTCTCGGAGCAACGCTGCCCTCACGGTGCCGAGGAAGCCTGCAGAAGCATTCAGGCCCATTAAAAACCAATAAAAAGAAATGGGTTTTTCACCTGGTTTCCTATGGAAAAAATACTGTGGGGGAGGGGGCAGGCGAGTTTAGAATACGCGTGTGGGTGCCTGCGTGTGTGTTCGCACGTCGATTAGAAATTCTTTCAGCCAATAAACGTTTCTCGGTACCTACTACGTGCTAAGCTCTGTGCTCTCTGATGACAGACGTGAGACACAGTCCCTGATTTCCAGGAGCTCACCGTCTAGAGGAGAAAAATCACACATACAAACTAGAAAATCGTAAGTCCTATAATAAAGGCTCATTCATCTATCCAACAAAGATGTATTGTGCACAGTCTGCCAGCCTCGAGGATGAACAAATAATTTTGAGAGCACGGAGGCCAAATGTAACTACCATTCCTCTTCCGAACATGGAAGGATGTGATCGGAAAGCCGCCACGCACACGCTCTTCTAGGAGAGGGTCCTTCTTTTTGCACAACCATCCCACGTGGTGTGCGCCCGCAAACATCCAATAAATATTGCTTCCCAAGGATGGATTTCCTGTCCTCTCATTCCCTAGACAATTTCAACCCGATCTTTCTTTGCTGGAAGGAAGGCTTTTGGAGGGAAGCCTGAACTGAGTCTCAGAGGTTGTGTGGGAATGAAACCAAGTTGTGTGTGTTGGAGGGACAGCTCGAGAAAGGCAGGAGAGATGCAGCCTGGGCACAGAGACCGCCACGCAATCCAGCCTCTCGAATGTGGGAATTCCACATTGACCTTGCCGGAGCTGTTTGCAGTTCGGCAAGCTTTCAGCCAACCCCATTCTAGAGAGGATGGCGTAGCAACTAGAACGCCGGCTTCTTAGGTCAGAGTGACTCTGGCCGGTGGGCCATGTGGCTTTGGAATCCAGGTAGACGCAGAAGGATGCTGAGTGAGCAGGAAGTCGGAGCGAGTTGCAAAGTCAGAGATGTTGTCATCGACCCAGGGCAGCTGCGGTCTCTGTGGTTCCCACCTCTCTCCCCTCTGCACAGAGCCGAGTTTCCAGGAGCTGCACTTCGCTCTGCTCCCTCAGCCCCCAAAACCCGCACCCCACCCTCCCCTGCACCTGCCTCCGCGAAGGCCACGAGTCCCTCTGGTTCCTGGCATCTCTGCCGTCTCTGAACCTGAGACCCACTCTCCGGCCTCCGCGTCCATACGCCACGCCTTCCTGCTTTCCCACGCCCCTTTGTGTCCTCCGACTCCTCTGCCAATCCTGCGTCTGATTATTTTCGTCTCTGTCCTCTCTCCAGGTGAGATCACAGATTCAGATGCCACTGATATGGTCTAGAAATTCCCCAATCCCCATCTAAGGCTCAAATGCCTCTTTTTTTTTTTTTCACTGTGATAAAATACATTTAACATAAATTTACCATCCGAACCATTTGGGTTTTTTTTTTTTTTTTTTTTAAGTGCACAGCTCAGGGGCATGAAGCACATTCACACTGTGGTGCAACCATCCCCACCATCCGCCTCCAGAACCCTTTTGTGTCGCAAACCTGAAACTCTGTCTGCTGAACATTCCTCCCTCCCCCGGCCCGTGGCAACCACCGTTCGACTCTCTGTCTCCGCTAGGTGGACGACTCTAGATCCAGATCTAGAAGTGGAATCACACGGTTGTCCTTTTGTGACTTGTTTATTTCACTCAGCGTCATGTCCTCAAGGTTCATCCGTGTTGTAGCAGGTGTCAAATTTCCTTCCCTTTTAAGGCTGAATTGTATACACGTACGAATAGACATACTACACTTTGTTGATCCATTCGTCCATCGATGAATACTTGGGTTGTGCTATGTGAATAGTCCACTAACACAGGTGCACAAATAGCTTTTTGAGAGCCTGTTTTCAATTCCTTGGGATAAATACCCACAAATGGAACCACTAGATCATATAATAATTCTATCTTTAATTTTTGGAGAAACTGCCATACTGTTTTTTCCACGATTTTGCATTCCCACCAACAACGCACAAGGGTTTCAACCTCTCCCCATCCTCGCCAACACTTGTAATTTTCTGGCTTTCTGATATTAGCCATCCTCATGGGTGTGAGATTCCAGTGGCTTCTATCAATGCTAGACTTGCATAGCCAGCTGCCTACTGGACATTTCCATCTGAATATCCCAAGGAACTTTGAACCTGACTTGTCTAAAGCTAACCTTTTCCCCCCAAACCTGATCCCTTCTGGAGTTGTCTATGGGAGCAAACCATCGTTATCCCTCCACGTGCCCGAGTCAGATGCTAGAGCTACTCTTGTCTGTTTCAGCAATCCCAGCTCCGTGGTACATCCTAAACCTTCCCTCTTCTCCCCCCTCGGTCCTGACCCTTTCATCTGAGTTGAGCCCGGGGTCACCTCACCTGGGAATGCCCACAGGAGTCCCTGCCTTCTGTCCCGCTCCCGCTGACTTATTCTTCCCACTCCAGCCCGAGTTATTGCTTTAAAATGCCGATCGGATCCCATCCCCCCGTTTAAAATCCTTTGGGGGCTCCCTAGTGTCTTCAGGATAAAGCCCCAAGTTCTTAGAATAACAGCTCAGTAGCCTGGCCCTTTCATATCTGGACAAATCTTATCTCTTATCACTTCCCAGCTTTGTCCTTCGAGTGCATACTGAATGGCTAGCGGGGGCCCAAATGTGCTATGATTGCAATTCCTCTCCCCAGGAATCCTTACCTGGAACACCCTCCCCCACTCCAGCCTCCGTGAGGACCTAACCCTGTTGAAATGTCACCCTCTCTGGGCCTCTGTCTCCTCAGCTGTGCTGGGGGCCCTGTCATAGCCCTCACCACACGGCCCCGTCCCCTAGACGGAAGTCCGCTTAGGTCCTGGATTAGCGCTTTTTATCTTGGCGTCCCGGTGTCTAGCTCAGAGCTTGGCACATACTAAACACCGTCTGGGCAGCCAAAGCAGGCTTCCTGGAGGAGATGACAACTCACGTGAGTCCTAACAAATGGCGAAGAATTGGCCAGATGGAAACAGGTCAAAGATATTTCAGGCGGTAGAGGCAGCAAGCAAAAAAGCATGCAGGCGTGCGTTTCAGAGCAGTGTGTGGGAGAAACGGGGGTCGTGCAAGGTGGCGGGGCGGCTGGGTGACAGGGACACAGGGAGTGGCAGAGACGAGGCCAGGCACATTTGTCCGTGGACTCACAGCAGAAAGACCATCCTGGCCACGGCTCCAAAGCGTGGAGCTATCCTATAAGGCCAGTTGGGGTGACCCATGAGCCCCAGCATTCAGAATGAAGGAGCTGATAAAAATGCATTATCCTCCCAGAGTAGGCACGCTTGAATTAAGTGGGGGATTGGCCAGTCCCCCAAAAGACCTTCATGGGGCCATTTGTTGAACTGAACTGACAAATAGCGGGGAACACACCAAAAAAATCTATCGATAATAAGAATGTCTTATGCACATGAAAATATAATAAGATAGTATTAATAAAATTATGCAATGAAATTTGGGTGCCTCTGGAAATCGGTCAGAGGCTGAGGGAGAGACATGCACAGGCGTTGACAAGTGTCCTGAAATTGGCAAGTTCTAGTTCTTCCCGCTGTCTGAAGATCAAGAGGTCAGAGGAGGTAAAGAGTGGAAGCAGGAGGGGTGGGAACAAGAGAGGAGAGGTTAAAAGGTCAGACGGGGGCTCCTGGGTGGCTCAGTGGGTTCAGCGTCTGCCTTCGGCTCAGGTCATGATCCCTCAGTGACAAAGGCTCTGAATGACGGTTTATGGAGTCCTGGATGTCACATATGGCCCCAGACCTTTCCACTAGTCTGTAGTAACCAGTCCCCAGCGTTGGGTAAGATGGTTCTGGAATCTGACCTGCGATCCTCCTATAGCCCGGGCGTTGGGGTGAGAGCACCGGCCTCCGGAGGTCCGGGGCAGACTCGGTTCAGCCGCTCCCTGCGGACAAAATCAAAGGTGGAGAGTGGAGTGAAACAGGATGGTGAAACGGGAAAGGAATTTATTTTAGCAAGGCCAACGCCAGGATGACAGCAGACTAGAGTCTGAAAGACCGTCTCCAAAGCGCTGAAAATACATCTAGGTTTATATAAGGACAATGTGGGACAAAGGTCAGTGGGTCCGTGCAGGTGGCCAGGGAAGGTCAGATCGATCACTGCCTTGGGGTGGGCCCATGGGGACTTGCGGGCCCAGGGCGGTCCCTATTGCTGGGGAGGCTACTGGTGGTTCCCATTGGGGGTGTTTGCCTGAGATAAGAAAGAAGCTGGAGAGAAGAACTTGATCAGTTAAAAGGTACACACTGAGGTCAAAATGGACCCGCAATGTGTCCCCTAAACTGACCTTCAACTTCCTGTGTCCCTCTCTAGGTCTCTGTTCTGTGTACTTTTCATCTGCCTCAACACCCTTCCTCCTTCCACGCCCAGGGAGGAGGAGTCGGTCCTGCCAGTCGGTCCTCGGGTGGGGGCCTTGGAGCACCCGGCTTCCCCTCTCTCTGCCCAGGCTCACCCTAAACCCCCTCTCTTAGACCCAAACCCATCCTCCGACTCCGGTGAGGCATTCCGCGGCCCGGGCTTTGCCGCCTGCGCCTGACATGACTGGGAAGGCTCGCGTAGACGCGGCCGGGACGCCCGGGCTGCAGCACCAGGAGCAGAGACCCGCGCCGCGCTTCGGCTTCCCCGGTGCTCTGTGAACGGCGGGGAGCGGGGACCCCGAAGCCTCAGGAAAACCCCAGCCCCGGCCCCACGGGAAGGTTCCCCGGTGAAGTCACAGCCGCCACGGACGCCGCTCAGAAAGGCTGGGGAAAGAGGTCTGCTCTGGGGATTGGGAACGGGACAAAACGTCCGCAGGGGGTCACGAGTCAAGGCTGCAGGAAGCAAAGTGCGGGCGGGGGGTTGGGGGCGTGGGGGGGGCGGGGGGAGTGACCGGCTGGTGTTCGTGTGCTGCCACCTCCCGGGAGACTTCAGAACTGCAGAGCCTGGAACAGAGCCGCACTGAGCATGCGTCAATGGGGCGCCCCGAGGTGGGCGGCGTAGGACAAGGTCCCCGACCTCGCCGACGCTGCGGCTCAGGATGGGAGAGACGGGAGCAGGTCGTTTGTGGTAAGTGCGAGCGACAGAGGGAGCTGAACACGCCAGAATGGCGGGGTCACTCGCCACCTCCACCCGGTTATCGAGACCTCCAATTCCAAGTCCGGAATCCTCCCTGGATCCACCCACTTCTCCCCGCCGCCACTTCTCTCCTCACCCAAATCTCCCTTCGTCTAGCCTCCTCCCTAAGTATTCGCTTTCGTTCCCTCAAGCCTCCACCCCAGGAGGCCCCAACTTCACCAAATCATTTGGTGCTTTATGATTGCTCTTAGGATGGAGACCGGGTCAGGTGGGCGCTCCCTGGGGCCCCGTCAGCACGTTCCCCAGACGAGACCAGCTCTTTCTTGCCTTGAGGAGTCTGCCTTCTGTCCCCGCCATCAAGCATCCTCTCCCTTACCTCTCCCCCCTCTGTCCGTTTCATTCCATTCACCTCTCAGATGGCAAGTCAACCCTCGCCTCTTTACAGAAACGTTCCTGGTCCTACAGCTAACATGTGCTTCTGGTAGCTATTCTAGAATGTACGGTTCCCTTTCAGCAAATATCACGGTTTAATGACAGTGTGCCCATTCAGTGGACCCATGTGTCCTCCCCCCCAAGCCCACAAATGCCACATTGTATCACCTAGTACTTCCCATGCTACCTGCCATTTAGGAAATGCTGGCTAAGCATTTATGGCATGAATTTGAGTGGGCCTGTGGACTTCTTATGCGGGAGAAGGGAACAGAGAATAGGGCCAGGATTTCCCCGCCTCTTGGTGGGATGCTTTAACCACGGTGGCACCTCCCTGTAAGACTCAACATTGTCCCATCCTGAATGGATGGGACTAATGACCCAGGGGGATGAATGTAGGGAAAGGTAGTGGAGAGAGACCATTTAAGTCAGAAGACCTCAGGGCTGATTACCCCTAAAGCACGTGAAGTGCACACATAGCTTTCTCTGGGTCTCAGAGTGAATGATGTTGTGTATACACTGGGCGGAGAGAGTCCTAATTACCTAGTTGGCATCCTACCCTGGGGCTCTGGCTGGTTGCATTCATTCATTCTGCAACCTTTAGGGAATTCCTGTCCTCCCTAGGAGGACGGGAGGTAATACCCACCTGTGGCCTCCAGAGGGCACCATGGAGGCGCTTCCCGGGCAGCTTGTCCGCACTCAGCTGATCAGTTTCCAGGGTCAGTGGCCCCGGATGTGAAAGCAGCTGAGGTCAAAGCAACCTGAATAGGGAGCAGGGTGGATGGGGGAGTGTGGGACAGTGAATGTCTACTCTGTGAGCTGAGAGTCCTTGAACAAACGTCTCCTTTTGTTGGGTTACGTCCTTGCAACCAAGCAGCCACGACGTGTTATCGTCTGGTTCCTACCTCCCGGTTGGCCAGCGGCAGATGGCGAGAAATATATATTGTGCAAGCCTTTGATAGTAGCTTCCAGAGGAGGAGGGGGCCAGGAGCTCCTGAAATGTGCTCCGGACTCCATCATGGTGCTTGGGGGCTAAGCAGGTTGGTACTAGTCGGGAAGGGTAGACGGGATGGCTGGGAAGGCGTCTCTTACCAGTGAGAACGAGCCAAGCGTCGATCATGCAAGGAAGGGTGAAGATGAAGCCCAGAGCACACACAGTCCAGGGACATTTGGGATTGGAGAGTGTACCGCGATCCGCAGACCGCCCCAGGCACAGATGTCAGCGGTGGTGCCACAAGGCAGGAGGTCGTCGGGCAGACAACGGAGAAAAATGTCCCTTTCTAAAAGGGCTCTCTGACCCCTCTTGTGGCCAGAGTCAGAGAAAAATAGGCACGGAGGAGGCCCCCCTCCTCTGCTGGAGAAGTATTCATTCTTAACAGCGTGAAGCTTTCTCCGGGGCCAGATAAGCCAGGACGGATGCTGGAGTGGGCGTGGTTGTCACCTTGTCACAACCGGAAGGACCCCTTGCTTCTTCATTTCACTAACTCCAAATTCTGACTCTAGGGTGTGCTTCTTTTCTAAAAAGAAAAAAAAAGAAAAGGAAAAAGGAATTCAGTGTAACTCCCTTGTACCCCACGTAGGCTCATTCTTCGCTTTCCTTTTATCATCCAAATTCCTCCATGCACGTGCTTCACAGAAGAAATCTTGGCTGCGCCTCTGCTCCAGAGGCGGCGGTGCCGCCCGGACCCTCCTCGCAGCTGCCCGGGGCCGGGGGCTGACAGCCCACAGCAGCCCGTTCGCCTGCCCTTGCCCCGGGAGCTGCCCGGCTGAGAGTCCTGAGCCCTCTTCCCCCCCAAGGAAGGGGCAGCTCCAGACCTTGACTGACTGGGAGGGGGGCACAAACGCTGGCCCCGGGCCTCAGGGCGGGCTATGTCCCAGAGCGCCCCTCCACCTCCACCTTTACCTGAGACCACTCCCCTCACCTGAGTTACTCTTTCCCTGAGGCCCCGACTTCGCCTGAGTCGGACCTTATCCAAGGCCACACCCTTCACTTGACTTAGACTTTACCTGAGATCACATTCTTCACCTGCGTCAGAGGTCGCCTGAGATCACATTCTTCACCTGAGTTAGACTACCTGCGATCCTACCTTCACCTGAAGTAGAATTTGCCTAAGATCCTAGTCTTCACCTGTTAGACTTTATCTGCGATCCTGTTTTCACCTGAATCAGACTTTACCTGAGACCACACCCTTCATGTGACTGCTTACCCGAGATCACACTCTTCACCTGAGTTAGTCCTTACCTGAGATCGCATCTTCGCCCGAGTTAGACTTGACCTGAGACCCCATCTTCGCCCGAGTTAGACCTGACCTGAGACCACTTTCTTGCTTGGTGCTCCCTTTCCCTGTACCTATCTCGCCTTTCCTTCCTCCCTTACAGGATTTTCCCGAGAACAACCCCAAGGTAACCGCAAGCACCTGCTACCTCTACCTGTCTCGGGGTCTGCTTCCCCGGCTGGCCTCGGGCACCCCTTTGCCATGGTCACCTGCCCCGCCCCTCACGGGGAGCTCTGCAGTCGAAGGGTCTCCTCTTCTGCTCCTGCCCTGGAGTCACAGGAGCAAGGCAGCGGCGCCCAGGTGACCAGGGAGCCAGGGGGCAGATTTGGGAGAACTTTCCGTGTGACACTGGCAAGATCTGGTGAAGGATTTTATGGGGAGGGGAGGGAAGAGAGGGAGGTGTCAAGGATGACGTCTGGGTTTCTGGATTTGACAACTGGGAGGGGTCGTAGGAACTGGGGGAGGCCGGAGGGCAGGCTCACCACAGCCTCTGTGTCCCCCCCGCGGGTGAGGAGAGCCAGCTCCGTGATACCGTTATCCACACGCTATCACCCAGTGCACGTGGCTGGCCCTCCAGCGTGTTTTGTGTTACTTCCGCCATTTTCCTGGGCGACAGATGGCTTCCCCCCACGATTGGCCCTGTGTTTCCGGTTTGAGTCGGCGTAGGTGACAGGGGTGAGGGGGAAGGAGAGGGCGGGGCTGTGGGATGAGGGGCGGGGGGAGGTGGGTAGCGTGGCTCCTGTATGTGGAACAGGTCTTACCTCTGCATGTTCAGGCTCATCCTCTTTTGGCCACACGGTCTGGAGGGCCTCAGGGCCTTTGCGGTCCCCTCAGCCCCACATTCTCCTCCCCCTTAATTGCCTCAGTTTCTAGAGCGGCTCTTACTGATCGCTCCATCCAGATCTGTCTGCCTCTGCTTCCCGACCAACTCTGTCACCCTGGCGCCCAGCCCAGCACAAAGGACACAGGACCCCGAATGTGTTTTCTGGTTCTCTCTCTACCCACTTGCAAGCCGTCAGTTGGCCAGACTCGCCGTCCACTCAGGTGAGGTCCTGTCTGGGATCCTTGCGTCCATTCCGGCCAGTAGACCTCGGTTCAGGCCACCGCAGTTCTGACGTGAGTTCTTTCTTTCCTCAGTTTCTCATTATTGCACTTTACCCGAAGCGACGTGTGAGAATTTGATTTTAACCTTGGGAGATTTTGCAAGGGACTAAGCGGGGTGGGCAAAGGTTTGGCAGAAGTTTGAACAAGAGACAGTGATCGTGACTTTGATAATCTTTTATTGCCTGAAAACCTGTTGAGAGAAAAATCAAACTCCAGCTTCTCCTGATTAAAAAAAAAATTCTGTTAAAAAAAAAAAATTCTGTTATAAGCTCTATTCATATCAATAATTCCAAAGACTTGCAGGGGAACCTGGGTGGCTCAGTTGGCGAAGCATCTGCCTTCAGGTCAGGATCCGGGGGTCCTGGGATCGAGCCCCGCATGGGCAGGAGTCCCTGCTCAGCGGGGAGTCTACTTCTCCCTCCACCCCTTCCCCCACCTCTCTCTCTCTCAAATAAATAAATAAAATCTTTAAAAAACCAATTCCAAAGACTTGTGGATTTCTGTCTGCATTTGTGTTCATGAAATTTGGGTTTTTTAAAGATTTTTTATTTATTTACTTGAGAGAGAGAGAGAGAGCACAAGCAGGGGGAGCGGCGGAGGGAGAGGTCTAGTCGGGAGAGAAATCACACCCATAATTTTAACAGGGAGCATTTGGTGTGCAGACTCGTCGACTAGGTAACTGAAAAGGCAAACCCATACAGTAAGGTACCACGAAAGTAGCAAATTCAGGAAGCAGCTAACATCCCGAGAGCTGCGGGACCAAAGGGAAGAGGTTGGTATTATTAAAATGTGTGAGCGTGGAGGACGACCCCACCGGGCAGACACTCAGACGTCCAAGAAGGGGGCACGGCTGGGCTCATGTCGATGTCTCTAAGCTCAGAAGAGGAGCCCCTCCTGCCTGGACCCAGAACCCCGAGGAAGCAAGAGCCGACTGGTCCTGATATTTCTGCGGGTCATGATGAAGCTGGTACCGGATGCATTGGAAAGACTGCAAACGGGACCCAACTATTGCTATGGGAAAAAGCTGTCACTGATAGAACGGAGTGATGTTCCCAGAACTCTTGCACCCCACTGGGCATTAAAAAAACAAACAAACAAAACAAAACAAAACTGCCAAGTGCAGAAATATAGCTGTTAGAGTCCTAAACCCAGCAAAACAAAGTTAGAAAAGAAGGACGGGTTTGGAGCTGAGAGACAATAGCCAAATAACCAGCACGGACCGTGGATGCCACAAAATGGGAACTTCAGTTTTGTTTTAAAAGCAACAGGAAGTCATTGGTTGGTTTTATGTAGGAACTTGGTCTGATCAGATTTCCCTTTTGAGAACATCGCCCTGCCGACCGTGTAGACATGAGAGTAGAGAAAGGCAGAATCATCAAGGTGAGTCAGGAGGCTCCAGCATTGACTCTCAGGAGACATGGCAGTGGCATGGCGTGGATGAAGAGACGTGGCTGGATTGCAGATGGGGAATGGATGGGACTCATCTACAGCTCGGATGCGGGGACAGCAGGGATGGCAGGAATGATGGACACCTGGCTTTCCTAAAGACTTGGATGTCAACGTCATTTACAGAAACAAGAAGGCTTGGAGAAGTGAATGAAGACGGGAAATCCCAGGATACCATTTTGGATCACATCATATTATAACATTCTCATTAGACAAGCACATGGAGAGATCAGGCACATAGTTCCATACGAGTTAGATTTTGGAGCTAAGGGGAAATGGCGGGACACTACCATGGGTGATGTGACTGGGCAGAAGAGGTCCTGGGACTCAGAGCTGGTGACACTATCTGATCTGGGCAGAACGCTGGGGAAGTTTCTGCACTTACTGTGCAAGGTATTTTTATTTTAAAACTTCATATGTTATATAGGCTCTTCAAGTCTGCAGGTAACAGATGTTTGCTCAGATTAACTGAGATAATCAGGGTTTATTTTCATCATACCGTGAAAATAAAGATGAGGACTTTAGTCCTCATCAAGGACTTTAGCTGACCTTATGGTAACTCAGAGACACACAAAGAGCCATATTATTTTAATAGAGTTTGGAGGAGGTTGGGAAGAGCTAAGACGGCAGGGTAAGAGGAGGATCCTAGACTTCCCTGGAACACAGCTAGAGAAATACCAAATCCTTCTGTATACCCAAAAAATCTATCTGAGGCCTGACAGAACAAACTGCACAACTAGAGGGAGAGAAGAGGCCAAACTGTGGAAGGTAGGAGGGGTGGAGATGTGACCTAGGGGAGAAACGGATCACAGACTCTGTGGAGGGGAGGGGCCTCTAGTCACGGAGAGAGGAGAGAGAGACAGAGGGAGAGGGGGTGGGGGGATATGCAGAAGGAAAATACTTCCCCAAAGCCACTCACTGGGAAACTGAGAGGGGCTGATTACCATGAGCTTTTACAACCAGTGGGGCTCAAAGACTGGAGTTTTAGAGGTCCAAGGTGTGGTTGGTGTGGGGCCCAGTGGGCACTGTAATGGTCCTGTGGAGAAGGAGAGCAGATGCCCAGGACAGGACAGCATGATCTGAGGATCCCCTGGGATGCACTGGGAGAGATGGTTCCCTTTTCTTGAAGCACATCT
This sequence comes from Potos flavus, assembly GCA_028534135.1. Lineage (NCBI taxonomy): Eukaryota > Metazoa > Chordata > Mammalia > Carnivora > Procyonidae > Potos > Potos flavus. The sequence continues at coordinate 697 of JAPYYM010001460.1, read as the reverse complement.
GGGAGAGGTGGGATTGCCTCTCAGAGGACAAAAGATCCAATGGGCACCATTGCATTCCCCTGCCCCTTGGCATAGGCACAGAGACACCTGCTGAGGGCAAGTAACCTGGACACTGGCCTTTTGCTGTGCTTTACTCCAAACCCCACACTCCTGTGCTCTGGTGTGACCACCCTTCTGGGACAAACCTGCGTGAGTCCCAGCATGGTGAGACCCTCCCCCAGAGGACCAGCATGGGTCCCTACCATGCCAGGTCCCTAAAGGTTGGAGTTTTAAAACCCAGTTGGCCTGGCTGGGATAGAAAACGAGAGCTTCCCTGACAGTGGCAGGCAAAAACTCCCTTCTCCCAGGATGAGGGAGAGGGATGGTGCCATTTTCCTCCCTCCCCCCCCCCCCATCAGCATAAACTAACTTCAGTAAGCAGCGCAGTGCCAGCGTTGGCACCTAAACTGCTTACACCAAGCCCCAGCTCCCTGTGCTCTACAGGGGCTGCTTTTCTTGGGCAAGTGTGCCTGAGAACCAGGTAGCAGGCTTCTCCCCCCGAAGACCAGCACAACCTGCCCCAACCACATACACCATGTCTGCTGACTACGGAGTGCTGCAAAGCTTCAGCTCCGGTGGAAATGGCATCAGGTCTCTTCTAACAAGCAGACCAGAGCACACCGAGTTAAAACTCGCCACGCTCTGGCCAAGGTCCAAA
>JAPYYM010001459.1:0-13453 GCA_028534135.1 Potos flavus | reverse complement strand
AAATTTATAGATTAAAAAAAGCACAATATGCAGAATAACAGTCTTCCCCAACCCTACCCTCCAAAAGTAGTTAAGAAAAAGACCTGATGTAGAACACACAATAACATGGATATACAAAGGAGATATGAGGGTTTTTGTCTATCTTTCAACAGATGAAAATATGTAAATGACAATCACATGATTTGTACACATAGTAAGATAGATTGCAAATAAACACAAAGGGCTTAGAGCAATCCAATATGACTAGCTACTCGAAATACATTATTCTTTTGCAGAGGTTTGTAAAATTCTACCAAAAAGTATTATTATACAGAGGATAGAAGAGCATTAATGGGTTCAAATTAATAGCTTCAAATGCTAGATTTTTATCCATTTCTTAAATATATGTCCTACACATCCTATAAAAGGCAATTATATTCAATGTCATAGTACAGTCTGAACTCTATACATTAAAAAATAAGAATTAAAAATGGTATTAATGGACACATTACAAAATTATTGTAGTAGTATTTTCTTAACACAGTTTTCGTGAAGCTATATTAGTCTGACATTCCTCTGTGCCTAGAATCTGTCTTCTCAATTCTATTTTGAGACTTTTGGCCATTTCTCTGATAGCAATGCCAATAGAGTTGCCAGTTGCCATTAATCTCAGTTCTATGAAAGAATAAATCATTACCACAAGCAATTAAATAATAAATGCATTAAAGTAAGACCAATTAGAGCTAAGTCGAGACATTCACCACGTAGTTATGAGACAGGCTTGTCATAATCATTTCAACTTTAACTGCAAATGCCTTTAATAATTCTTTCCAACAGAGGCAAGACTGAAGATTCTGTTGTAGGAGTACTCAAATTCAGTAGAGTTTAAGTTGAAATACTCCATCAGGAATTTCAGTTGTATGTCTGCAAGGCTTTCCTGTACCATTAATTTGTAATGCACAGAATTGGTCCTGAGCTTTGTTTGCCAATATTCTACCATACACAACCACTCTGAGATTTTTAACTGTACCCGCTCTTTTCCACATTTCCAACCTCTAATACGTTGTTTTGTAAAGATGAAGGGAGTTCACAGCCCATAACTATGTGATTTTTCTTTCCTTGAGGTAGTCAACATTATACAGAAGACTGATTTCAAGGTGTTTCAATAATTTGGGACTTTGTGGAAATAAAAATATCTGACGTCTTCTTGAACTCGGTAGGTGATCTTATAAATATATCAGTTATTGTTTTCTGTTATTTATTTTTTTAAGATTTATTTATTTGTCGGAGAGAGAGAGAAAGGAGAGAGAGCACAAGCAGGGGTACAGCAGGCAGAGGCAGAGGGAGAAGCAGGCTTCCTGCTGAGCAGGGAGCCTGAAGCAGGACTCAATCCAGGGACCCTGGGATCATGACCTGAATTGAAGGCAGATGCTTAACCAACTGAGCCACTCAGGCATCCCTGTTTCCTGTTATTTCTTAATACTATGAATGTATGGATGAATTTAGATACTTTCTAGGAGAACCGTGAATAAATTCTTTAATTTCTGAAACTTTTGTTGTTGTTAATCTTGTTGCTGTTGTCCAGTTTTGTATGTCATATTTTAATTACCCCAAAACACTTTTTTCTACCCTAAGGAAATAGAGAAATAATGTAGCTCTTTATCTAACAACTTGTAGGCAGATGCAAATTCTAATTTCTTCTATCTACCAACATACCAACAGCTTTTCTCATTAAGGTAATAAAAGGACAGAGAAGCCGTAAATACAGGTGTTAATATTTCAATTTTGTTGGCGGGGAAGGAGATTAGGATTGGAAAGAGGGAGCCTGATGGAGCAAAAAGAACCCTCCCTGAAAATCCAAGCAAAAACAGAAATGCCCTTAGGTGTACCAAGTGATTATGGGGACCAAGGGGTTATGAAATATCGTATTTTTATTTATTGCCATTAATAAGATATTTCTCAATAAAGGCATCTATGATGGGGCATAATACTGAGAATCTTCCCTGTGTTTAGTATCAATGAGCAGCACAGAGGGAGCACAGTGTTTTCATACAGGTACAAAATACAGACAGGTATCCCCCCACACACACCCCAATCAGGGTGGAGCCAAAATCCCAAACTGGTGTCTAACCTTAGGTGTCAACCTTAGTGACTTAAAAATACACTACTCAACAATTACCTAGCAATTGCATCAATGATTAGTGGATCACGTATGTCCAGTCTAGATCCTTGAATGAGCATCAAAGTTACAAACAACTTAAATTGCAAGCAAAATATCCCGTGCATACACATACATATAACAAAACTTTCTAGGAAGAGAATCCATAGCATTTATAAACACATTTTTTAAATGCATACAATCTTGCAGAATGTTTACTATATTTGAGATTTACGTCACGTTTAGTTCTGGATCCCATCAGAATAACCTATATTCATGCAGTCAGAAGAAAATATTTCATTAGGGTTATGTAACTAAACATCTCAAGACTTTATTTTGGTTTAAAAAAAAGTTCGAGTGGATTTTTTTTCATCTAACTATATCAAGCACTATAAACAGTATACTTTAAAAATAACTAAGGAAACTATGTCTTCTTGAATTGAGATTTTGCCAAAGCAAAGAAATAGCTCATATTTTCATCTATCATTGCTGACTGGTTACAGGAATTAGAAACAGGAATGCAATGATAGGAACATGAACTTTTAACAATGGTTGGACCATATTCTAGCCTTGTTCCAAGATTGCTGTCACCCACAAGATCTTATTATGACAGTTTAAATGTCTTCACTGATAGCAGCATTTGAAGGATTAATTTAAGATGAAATCCATGTTTGCATGTATACGTAATAGGGAGAGAATGAGAGGCTAATAAATGTATATTTTTCATGGAATTAAAAGAGAAGAACACAGCGTTTCCATCAAGGGAAAAACAGATAAGAGGGAAATGTGTCTGTGATATAAGTATAAAAAATAACTCGATCTCCTCTTGAAAATTAGTGTAGGCCTAGTAAATTAAATCCTAAAAAAAATGCAGTCTGACTAAAATATCTCAGCCTACAATCAGGGAAAAAAGTCACTACAAATTGAAAATATAACCTGGCACCATAATATTTCATTCTTTTATGCCCCTGGAAATTAGAGAAACTGAAAAAAAAAATGTGTGCAAAATTATTCTAAGCTCTAACATTCTATAGTGATAATGTTACAAATACACCAAAGCCTAATTTATATTTGTTAAATATAGCTGACCTTTATATATGTACATCAGTATTAATGTTGGTTCTCTTTACACATAAGGAAATAAATTCCATAGAGTCTAAATAATTGGAAGATCACATTTAACCCTTAAACATAGATATTTACGTATGTTAAAACAAATACCATATTTATCACAGTGGGCAAATATACGTCCTTGACCTATAATAAGTCAAGTCTTACCTCAAATCTCAGCCTACGTACTCACGATTAATGTTTTTTATTCATTCAACATAATTCATTCTTTCATGAAGGGCAGCATGTGATAATAGGAAGAACTTGTTCTTTGTGGTGAGAAAGACCTGAGTTCTAGACTCAGAACCACTATATACTAATTGACCTTACACAAGTAACTTGACAGCCCAACTTTTCCTTCTGTAAAATAGAAGTGACAAACAGCTCCTTTGCAAAGATTTAAGAAATCTGACTTAATAGAAACATGTTTTCCTTTAGCCCATACTTGTCACTGCTCTTTAAACTTCTTATTCCAACTCTGATTGTAAATTCATGTGTTAAAAATAGAACAGTGACTGACACATAATGGCCCTCAATATACAGGGACAACTGATGGTCAGTATAAAAACGGTCATGGTAATTTACAATTGTGAATAACATCTAGTTTTGTGTTTAATCTTAAAAAACATAAATACCCTAAAACTTATATCAAGTCATAAGAAATACACTGATTCTATTTGATATCCAAGAATTAAAAAAATGTAAGACAAAGTTAAACCACATTTCTGTTCACTTTTGCATTTTTTCGTTCTAATTTCCTATATCATCAATGGAAGATCTGACTCATCTCTCATTTGCAAATTGCCTCAGCAAACATGGAAGTAATTTACAACCAATCAAGCTACATATTAAAATTTCACAATACTCTGTCATCTGTCATTGTCATCAAGAAGACCACTTCCTTCATACTAACTTCTGTTTTGTATTTTAAAATTGACTACACAGTCATCCAACACATTAAAAAGAGAGCCTCTTAAAACAGTTTGCTCTGAGAGGGATAATTCAGTGTGGAAGATTATTTCCTCTTAATTGATGTCCTAAACATTTTAAAATTGGTTTGACTAAACACTAATTATCAAAGATTCGACCTTGTCATTGCCAAAATTCTTTCATTATTAATGTACCCATTACAGTAACATCCTGTAGGTCCCTAAAAACAAGTTGTTGGAAAATTCTTAATCAAAAGCACATCCCTGATGTTAAAAAAGGCCTGTGTCTGAAAGATAGAAACAGGACCTGAGAAGGGGGCATTATCTACTCATACATCATCTCTTCAGACTTGATTTGATTCTTTAGTTCCTAGAGAACTGCAGGTCATAATGGGCATTAGCCTGGACTCTAGGATTGCAAGTGACAGAAATCCAAGCTAATTAGTTTAAGCACGAGAGTAAACAGTGGATGGAATCTTATCACTGTGGATGGAGTCTTATCACTGTGAATGGCATCTTATCATTATGGCTGAGATCATGTACTATGGATTCTTACTTTTGCTCCATCCTTTTTTAGCTGTGCAATCTTTGGCAAGAGAATTAAGCTTTCCTTCCTTGGGTCCTACAAAATGGGGACAGAAATAAAACTTATCTCATGGGACTGTTGAGACAATTACATGATTTAATACACATAAAGCACTTGGAAAATATCTTGGCACATAATAAATGTTCGATAAATTTTTTAAAAGAGCAGAGATAAACCTAATTTTATAACTGGAGTGGATATTATCAGGATCCACTTATTTTTTTTTTTTCTGTCTACATTTCAGTATTTCTTAACTAGACAAACAGCTTAGACTGAAAGAGCGTTCTTTTTTCAGATCAATATAAAATATTTCAGGGAAGGACTCTGATTGGCCCAGTTTAGGTCATGCACCCCTTCCTGGACTAGCCACTTTGACTGCAGATGGAGTTCTATGATTAGCAAAGCCAAGTTTCCCAGTTTATGCCCGTTGTCTCGGCATAATGACTAATAGTGCAATTACAATTTCTGTTACATTTTTCTATGTGGTATTCTTGCCAAGATGTTTAATCTGAAGTTAATTATAAGGAAACAATAAAAAACGTCCAGGTTGTGGGACATTCTATACTATAATCATCATGGATGCTTCAAAATTTTTTAAGATAGATTAAATGAGATTAGGAAATATGACAACCCAATGAAATGCATAATCCTAGGGAGTAGGGAAATACCTACAAAGAATATTTTGGGAAGAGTTGTGTGATGGTGGTACTGTGCTTATGTAGAAGAATGTCCTTGGCTCTGTAATATACATGTTGAAGAATTTAAGGGAAAAGCGTCAAAATGTCTGCACTTTATTTTCAAGTGATTCAGGGAGGATAAAAGTCTATATTGATAGAGAAAGAGAGAAATGGAGCAAAATGTCACAAAATATTAACTATTGTTGAATCTGGATAATTTAATATATAATAGTCATTGTATTATTTTTCTGATGTTTCTATAGGTTTTAAATTTTTTTAAAAAATCAGGGAAAATGACCCTATGTGAGTAATCAATTATATGGTCATTCTATCTATATGATTGGACCAATTTGGGCTGGTTGTCTATCCTTGAACAATTACTAAGTACTGTTTGACAGGGAAGCAAAGCCATAAAAAAATATGGCTAGTCCTGCTCATAACAGGTGTCTAAAATGAGGATGAAGAGAAAATTCCCAAGAAATTTGAAACCAAGGAAGAACCACTGTGTATCAGGCAGCCACACGGTTCATGTACTGTAACATGCAAATTATCTCTAGTCCAAATGCTGTTATTCCTGAATTCCATTTTTCAGATGGAATAAGCCAAAACGAGGTCCTTTTAGCAAAGGAAATACCTCTTTCTCACTTGCTTCCCTGAAACTGCCATGGTCCTTTACAAGTACTACTCTAGCCCATGAAAATTTCACTGAAAGAGCCTTAGAATTCTTCCTATTATGGTCCCAATGTTGGGTTTCAACCAATCTGAAAAGTATTGACAGTTATCCCTTATTGCTACTATTTCTCTAGAGCCCTCTCTTCCCCTAACCAAAGTCTATGAGAACCTGCCAACTTTCCTGTCACAAAGTTTCTTTTGCATTGAATAAGCTTTTAAAGAAAATGCCCACCATTGTTTATCTCATAATTTTGTAAGGTATTTGAGAAGTCAGGCCAAAAACCTTGAAATTTGAATCCCAGATCGACCATTCCTAAGATGTCACTTTGGACAAGTTACTTTACATCCCTGAAATTCAGTTTCATCATTAGTAAAAATGAGAATAATCACAACTGCCTTTGCAAAACTGTTGTATTAGAACAAATAAGAAAAAATATGTAATAGTTGCTTTCTATAACAAGAATGATGATAATGATGTCCCAGCTCCTCCCTCGGGGATCTCACTGTCCAGTCACCTCTGTCTCTCCTCACCTGTGTTGCTACTTCTCCCAACCAATTAGAACTTGCTTCCAAAACAAGTGGTTATGCCTCTATATGGACAAATGCAACATAGAAATACAGGCTTTTTTATGTCTGAGGCAATCTAGCTGCACAGCATCTTATTTTCATTTGCATCTTGTTTTGTTAAACATTACCCTAATCCAAATTCATTACAGTACATCAAGTTCTAAAATTTCTTCCCTTTCAGACCTTTCTATGTAAAATATTACTTTCTCCAGCATAAAAATAGTTGGCATTCTCTTCAAGTAATTTAGGTTTTTCCCATCACTAAATATGTCTAAATGTTTTTGTGAGTAAGTAGGACCTTGTTACACAGTAATATGTCATCAATAAGACAGAAGACACAGCTGGTGTATTATCTGGTGCAAATCCATTCTTTCCAGATTAAGAATCTTTGTTAGCAGTAAGTGTGTAATAGATGGAAAGAATGTAGTTAAGCTATTTGGTATGAGGCTTAGATTCACAGAATTAGAAGAAAATTATTTTGTTTAGGAAATTGAGAAAGCAAGACTTCAATATCAGTATACGAAACAATTTGGAATACTAAAAATCACTAATATTTGTTCTAAATTGAATATGGGAATTTCAAATATAGAATGGAAACTAGTCAAGTCTGAAGAACCCAACTTTTTCATCTTTATACTACAAATACCTTAATACAGAGACAAAATAGGAGAAAATAGATTACCAATAAACTCCAGATAATTTATGAACAAATTAACATAAAAAGAGAAGAAATTTTAATAAGCATTTAGGGCCATAATATTTCAAAGAAACTAGTAGAATCTCAATTATGTTAGAAAATGTCTGCGATTTGTTCATCTTAAGAGAGACATACATTTCATATATATTCAAGAGTGACCCTGTATATAGATAGTTGCCTTTATAATATGGATTCAGAAACTCCTAAAGGCCTGCCCTAGTCTTGGATATGATTTCAAAGTACTAAATTTCTTGTAAGTTTCCATTATAGTGAATCATTTTACCTAAGCCACTAGAAGCAGAATGCAAAGTTTACAAAAAATAAACAATGGCTGAAATTCCCCTGAATGGCTGAAATGCAGCTAGATATTAACCTCTTCCTCCCTCCACAACCCCTTAACCTCAAAAAGACAAAAGAAAAAACAGAAAAGAAAAGATGAACCATGAGAGACTATGGACTCTGGGAAACAAAGTGAGGGTTTTAGAAGGAAGGGGGGTAGGGGAATGGGTGAGCCTGGTGAAAGGTATTAAGGAGGGCACAGATTGCATAGAGCACTCGGTTTTACATGCAAACAATGAACCGTGGAATATCACATCAAAAACTAATGATGTACTGTATGGTGACTAACATAACACAATAAAAAATAAAAAAAAAAAAAGAAAATAGGAAATAGGATGCTGCACATAGCCATGAAGTACTGAGAAGAGAAGACTCTTGAGATAGCCAAACACAACCGTGCAGTTTTCCGTATGAGCCTCAAAAGAAAAGTTAAGGAGCTGCCTACGGTAGAGTAACTGACCCAAAGTATTTTTCCACTCAATTCAGTGTACTTCTTATAAGAGACACAGATTAGCCAAATGCTAAAATAATTCATCCCAGTTTTAGAACACTCTCCTAAGATGAAAGTCTTGGTTTCCCCATCTGTCCAGAGAATCCATCTCTCCACCAACACTTTCTATAATCTGGCTATCTCCACATCAGTTTCAATTATCTACAGCTGTATAACAAGCTGACATAACTTTTAGTAGCTCAGCAGGGACAGCCTCTTCCCTGCATCATATGATGGACATTGGAGCTCTACTAGGACTCAAGAATCCAAGATGGCCTCCCCCACCTGCATGGTACACAGCTAAGATGCAGAAAAGAGCTGGAGGCTGACTATGCCTCACTCTGTCCATGTTCTCCACAGCAGGCTTGGAGGTAACTCCTTTACTTAGTGGCTCGGGGCTTCAAAAGAGCAGTGGAGAAAGCTAGGATTCTTAAAGTCCAAGCCCAGAACAGGCACACTTTCATTTTTGCCCCATTCTGTCTGTAAAAGCAAGTCTGTCACAAGGTCAGGGCAGGACAGACGATCCCATCTTGGAAGAGAGGAGTGGCACATGCTTATAGGGATAGGAGAAACTAAATCTTTGAAGAAGATCAACTTATAATTTAACTTCAGCTCATTTTAGATAATGCCCAGCACGCCATCACCTTAGATGATGACAGATGAAATCATGTTCTTACTTCCCAAATTCCTGTATTATTGATGTCTAATACAAACCACTTAACTTTATAATTTTCACATAAAATAATCTATAAAATAATCTAAGTATTTTTATAGTCTTGGCGAATTGAGGGTAGGGTCACTATGAGGGATTTTGAGGGTGGTGGGGTAAATCCTCCAAAAATGACACTCAACTCACCAAAAATTCATTCTCTCATCTTGTCACAGTTCCAGTCTTGCCATTACAGTCCTTCTTTATAGTAAAGCATTAAAATGGAATTAAAAATGAGCATGTGTTACCCAGACCCAGGAACACAGTACACTATCAGTAATGAACACAATTATAAAGGTCAGCTTAGAAATCATCTGCACAAGGTCTTTGTAGAAAGACACATGAGAGAAGCAATTTGAAGAGGATTAAGGAGAAGAGGAGCAAGATAAAGAGAAAAAAACAAACCAGAAGAAGTTGACACAGATGCCACTTTTAAGAAAGCCTCTTAAGAAAGCTTCTCTTAAAAGAAGCAATAAGTGTGAAAAGGAGTGAGACACGCTAAAGAGATATTCACCTGTGGTAATTTGATGTGTGTAGGTAATTCCATTTGGTTAACAAGGTTCCATGAGAAAAACAATGGATGATATTTTTGCTTCATCGATGGATATTTTGCTACAATGCAACTGGCTACTTATTAATGTATTATTCTTAACTGACACCTTGTCAGTTACAGCAGGATTATATACTGACTTCCAATTTTCTATATCCTGATGCCCACTGCAGAACTGAATCTCTGAAACTTTTGTATCCAATGCTAGGAATAAAAATATTTTTTAATTGCCAAAATAGATACTACTTCAAATATCAGTTTGTACTTTTTATTAGACTTTAAAGGACTATATATAACATAGTAACAATAGCTAAAACTGGGCTGAATAAACACTTAAATTAAAAAACAAAAATAAAAAAAGGCAAAACTTCTTACCAATGAAACACATTAATCCAGGCAACAAATATCTCATGAACAATCATTATGCGTAAGGAAAGATCAGGGATCCGAAGAAGAATGGTCTGCCCTTAAAGAGCTTAAAATCCAGCAGGGAGATGAAATATAAAGAAAACAGCCATAATATCAGATGATGTATAAAATACAATAGGAGAAATAAAAGGAAAACTGCTGTAAAGTATCAGGGATAGAACCAAGAACAGCTTCAGGGAGGAGAAGTTCCTGATATGCATTTGGAGAGGCGGGTGGAACTTTTAGAGTGAAAAATAGGAAGAGAAGAGCATTCAACATGAAGGCCACAGGGCAAACGATGAAAACTGTACAATGTTTTGCAGAAATAAAAATTCAAGAAAATAGAGTTTAGAAATATTTAAGGTCAGTAAAGAATAATAAAAAAAAAGTTGAAAGTTGAAAAGGCAGATGGGACTGTCACTGTCATGCTGAAGATTTTGGGTTCTATTCCAAGGTCTTTAAATATCTTTACCCAAGTACACTTGAAAAAAAATTTTTAAAAAACATATACTTCCTTGTATAATTTTTATCAATATGATTTTTTGACTTGTTTAAATAGTGGCAAGGATATAATTTCCAGTAATATCATAAATACTGATATTTTTAAAACACATGTTACATCATTCTTTTAATCTAGCCATTAGAATTCACTATCAACCATTTGAAAAATATATGCACTCTTAAATAATCAGAAATTCAACTGTTTCCTTTTGTTTCTAGAACTTCTGCTTCTATTCCCATTCTCCCCCATAATTTTATCCCACTTTTCTCAAAAGTCTTTATAGATCAAGCTTCCATACTTCTCTGGAAAAAAAAAATGTACTCAGTATATAAATGAAATTTAGTTTGTTTATACCTGTTATCAAAAGGCTGTGTTTTGTGGGACGTAATCAGAGAGGGAGAAAAGCCATGAGAGACTCCTAACTATAGGAAACAAACTGAGGGTTGCTGGAGGGGAGGTAAGTGGGGGGAGATGGGGTAACTGGGTGATGGGCATTAAGGAGGGCATGTGATGTGATGAGCACTAGGTGTTATATGCAACTGATAAATTATCAAACACTACATCAGAAACTAATGATGTACTATATGTTGGCTAATTGAATTTAAATTTTAAGAAAAGGCTGTGTTTTACAAAAATGTTCCAGATTAAGTTATCATTACCATGATTATTAGTATACAATTGATCAAAGCAAATATTTTACAAATTTTGATAAATATTATTAGATATAAAGGTAAAAATATTACTGGAAATATATCCCTTAATAAAATAGATGAGACCTTTTTAAAGAACTTATTTTGTGCATTAGTGGATGAATATCACTTATATAGAATCAGACTCAGCATCAGCTCTATTTCTATTTTTTCTTTTAGAGATGTTTATAGATGTCATGTAAATACATACATGAGAGTAAAAGGAATCCTATTATAAAATATCACTCAATTCTTTGAACTCTTGAGTTAATGCCAAAAACCACAATGATCTCTTATCAAAAATTCTTTTTAGCTATCATCTGGCAATCTGATTAGATCCACCTTAATTTTAGGCAAAGCAAGGTTTAGATATCATGCGATCAAAAAGAGAATGTTAACAGAATCCAATTATCACCAATATTTCAAATTGCTCCTTTTTTGACTCTTCAAAAATATCACCATCTGAACCAGTGTGTAAGATTCAGAATAAGTGAAACAGGCACCTCTTTTGTCAGACAAGAGAAGGACAACTGTAAAAAAAAAAAAAAAAAGGTCACAGGAAAGGAAAACCCACAGTTTGCATCCCAACTCCACAGCAGGCAGATCAATTTGAAAAAATTGAGAATCTGGAAACTCTTGCTCATAAAACTGCCTGAAACTTTCTTGGGAAATCGTGTGTCTCTTGGGAAGTCTTTGTGTGTCTAACATGTACTGAGTTAGAATACTACAATAGGGGATAATTGACAGTTTTTGATCAGGGAAGTAATACAATTATAACTGCACTTTGGAAACACTAAGCTACAAACAATGCACAGATTGGATTGAAAGGAGAAGCTGTTCAAAGCAAGGAAACAAATGGAGACCGTACTGTGGATTAATAAGTATTAAAGAGGGTGTGAACTAGAATACTAGCTTTGAAGCATAAAGGAATGAAAGACATTATGGAATAAGAACCAAAATGATTTAGTAAACAAAATGTGATGTGGGAAATAAATGTATCATTTCCCTCTCTCTCATTTATTCATTCAGTGAATGACTGTTTTTTAAATGCTTGATATATGGCTACTGTTAAGGGAAACATAAAAGGATGGCATACAGGAAGACAGTTCAGGAAAATTATTTATGTGCTATGATAGAATATTGGTACAGGTCTTTAGGATATCTCCTAAAAGCTAGGAGAAATCATCAGAAGGGTTGTAAGCAAAACAGATTTCAAAGGGCAAGAGTATCTCTGGAAAACTTTGAGATCTTCTTGCATATTCTAATTCACTAGTTTGGGTATCCCTGTTGGGCCGGCGGATCAAGGGCCACAGGAGACTACACAAGATGGCCGCCCTGCCTGAACAAAATGGTGCCCGAGTCCTTCCCGGATGGAGCCTCTGCCAGAAACTATACCATATAAGGGAACAGTCACCTCTGCTAGGAATTTCCCCGCCCCTGGACCAGATAAATAGCCCCTTTCCCCCTCCCCGCGCGCGACTTCCTCGGCCCCGATTGCTGACGGACCAAGGAAACTCGCCCGAGAGCGCCTCCATTAAAGCTCACTCGAACCGCTTGCCGCCTCCGAGTCTCTCCTTTATTCTTTTCCGCCGCCGAAACATTACATTTGGTGCCAAAACCCGGGAGGAGATCGAGGCCCCAACCAGGTTGGAGGCATCTCTCCTCTCCCTCGACCGGGACCTACTTGGAGCCTCCGCACCAGTTCAATTGGGTAAGTTCCCCTCATTCCCTTGCCTCCAAACCGGGGAGCCCTGCCTAGTCGTGGCCACGCCAGGGCGACTCTACCGTTCCGATTCGGCACCTGGAGACTGGGAGACGTCCCTTTCCCCAGGGCAGCCTCTCCTGCCTTCCGTGGTCGAAGGTTGTAAGCGGGGACGCCTGCTTCCACTCTCCGACTCACCCGGCTGGGAAACATGGGGACTTCCCAATCCAAATTTGGTCCCAAAACCCCTCTGGCCTGCCTACTTGCCAATCTAGAGACCCTGGGTCTCTCCCAAGATTTACGGAGGCGACGCCTTATTCATTACTGTACCGTGGCCTGGCCTCAATACCAATTGGATAACCAGTCTCAATGGCCTCCTGAGGGTACTTTTGACTTCCAAATCTTAACTGATCTGGACAATCTATGCCGACGGGAGGGCAAATGGTCCGAAGTGCCTTACGTTCAGGCTTTTTGGAGCTTGCGCTCTCGCCCCTCTCTCTGCTCCCGATGCTCTACCTCTCAGATTCTCCTGGCGAAGATTTCACCCCCTCCTCCCCCGGATCCCTCAAAAACTCCAGAACTCACCCCCTCTTCCCCCGTCTCTGACCCCCCAGAGACTCTCTCCTGTCCCCCTACCAGACCTCCTCAAACCCCTCTTCCTCCTCCCTACCCCGGCCCTACGGATGCCG
>JAPYYM010001458.1:0-13454 GCA_028534135.1 Potos flavus | reverse complement strand
TTTTATGAAGCTTTGCTACTTCCTTTTCATCCAGCTATTTTTTCTTTCTTTCTTTCTAAGTAGCCAATGATGAGAAACAAAATTTTTTTCTTTTTCAACATTTCCTAACATTTTCTTGGCTATTCAGGGTCTTTTCTGATTCTATACAAATTTTAGGATTGTTTCGTCCAGGCCTTTGAAAAATGCCGATGGTGTTTTGATTGGGCTGGCATTGAAAGTATAGATTGCTCTGGGCAGCATGGACATTTTAACAATGTTTATTCTTCTGACCCATGAGCATGGAATGTTTTTCCATCTTTTTGTGTCTTCTTCAATTTATTTCATGAGTTTTCTGTAGTTCCTAGAGTATAGATCCTTTATCTCTTTGGTTAGGTTTATTCCAAGGTATCTTATGATTTTTGGTGTTATTGTAAATGGAATTGATTCTCTAATTTCTCTTTCTACAGTTACACTGTTAGTGTATAAGAAAGCAACTGATTTCTGTGCATTGATTTTTTATGCTGCCACATTACTGAATTGCTATCTCAGTTCTAGTAATTTGGGGATGGAGTCTTTTGAGTTTTTCACATAAAGTATCATGTCATCTGTGAAGAGAGAGTTTGACTTCTTCTTTGCCAATTTGAATACCTTTTATTTCTTTTTGTTGTCTGATTGCTGTTGCTAGGACTTCTAGTACTATAGTGAATAATAGTGGCGAGAGTGGGCATCCTTGTCATGTTCGTGAACTTAAGGGAAATGCTCTCAGCTTCTCCCCATTGAGAATGATATTCACTATGGATTTTCATAGATGGATTTTATGAAATTGAGGACTGTTCACTCTCTCATACTCTGAAGAGTTTTAATCAGGAAAGGATGCTATATTTTGTCAAAAGTTTTTTTTCTGCATCAATTGAGAGTACCATGTGCTTCTTCTCTCTTATTAATGTGTTCTATCACATTGATTAATTTGTGAATGTTGAACCACCCTTGCACCCCAGGGATAAATCCAACCTGGTCGTGGTGGATAATCCTTATAATATACTGTTGGATCCTATTAGCTAAGATCTTGTTGAGAATTTTGGCATCTGTATTCATCGGGGATAGCAGTCTGAAATTCTCCTTTTTGATGGGGTCTTTGCCTGGTTTGGGGATCAAGGTAATACTGGCCTCATAGAAAGAGTCTGGAAGTTTTCCTTCTGTTTCTATTTTTTGAAACAGCTTCAGAAGAATAGATATTATTTCTTCTTTGAATATTTGGTAAAATTCCCCAGGGAATCCATCAGGTCCTGGGCTCTTGTTTTTTGGGAGGTTTTTGATCACTGCTTCATTCTTGTTACTGATTTTTGGTCTATTCGGGTTATCAATTTCTTCCTGTTTCAGTCTTGGAAGCTTATAGGTTTCTAGGAATGCATCCATTTCTTCTAGGTTGCTTAACTTATTGACATATAGCTGCTGATAATAATTTCTGATTATCGTTTCTATTTCCTTGGTGTTAGTCATGATCTCTCCCTTTTCATTCATAATTTTATTAATTTGGGTCCTCTCTCTTTTCTTTTGGATAAGTCTGGCCAGTGGTTTATCAATCTTATTAAAGAACTTCTCAATCTCAACACCCAAAGGATAAATAATCAAGTCAAAAAATGGGCAGAAGGCATGAACAGACACTTCTCAAAAGAAGACAGACAAATGGCTAACAGACACATGAAAAAATGCTCATCATCATCAGCTATCAGAGAAATTCAAATCAAAACCACTTTGAGATACTGCCTTCCACAAGTTAGAATGGCAAAAATTGACAAGGCAAGAAACAACAAATGTTGGAGAGGATGTGGAGAAAGGGGAACCCTCTTACACTGTTGGGAATGCAAGTTAGTACAGCCACTTTGGAAAACAGAGTGGAGGTTCCTCAAAACATTAAAAATAGAGCTACCCTATAACCTGGTAATTGCACTACTGGGTATTTATCCCAAAGATACAGATGTAGTGAAAAGAAGGGCCATAAATACCCCAATGTTTCAGAGCAGCAATGTCCACAATGGCCAAACTGTGGAAAGAGCAAAGATGCCCTTCAACAGACAAATGTATAAAGAAGATGTGGTCCATATATACAGTGGAATATTACTCAGCCATCAGAAAGGATGAATACCCAGCTTTTGCATCAACATGAATAGGACTGGGTGAGATTATGCTAAGTGAAATAAGTCAAGCAGAGAAAGTCAACTATCATATGGTTTCACTTGTTTGTGGAACATAAGGAATATCATGGAGGACATTAGAAGAAGGAAGGGAAAAATAAAGGGGGGGAATTGGAGAGGGAGATGAACCATGAGAGACTATGGACTCCAAGAAACAAACCGCGGGTTTTAGAGGGGAGGGGGTTGGAGGATGGGTTAGCCTGGTGATGGGTATTAAGGAGGGCATGTAGTGCATGGAGCACTGGGTGTTATATGCAAACAATGTATCTTGGAACACTACATCAAAAATTAATGATGTACTGTTTATAATAACATACATAATAAATATACATAATAAAAATGGAATAAACATATAATAACAGGTAAGTCAGAATTTTAAAAAGTGTTTAAGGGTTGTCTTTATGAGGTGTCGTTGTCTTCCCTGGTTCTTTGCTTGAGGGAATAAAGGAAGTCTTTGGTTTTTCTCTCCTCTCCTTCTCCGAGCAACAAGAGAACTTGCAAAAATCACACAAGAATACATAAAAGAAAGGTTTGGGGTACTTGTCATCAGGGATGATCTGCTTGCTTTAATTTCTTTGCTTTAATGGAGACTAAAGATGAAATTTCTGCTATGAATAGAGAAGCATCCCACCCGATTTAACTACCATGAGTCCCTACCACTGGGCTACTGCCTAAAATTTGTAAGGGCTGGCTTCTTGGCACCATATAATTTCAATATGCCCAATCCTATAGAGATGCTGGTTGTGCAAGGGCACCAGGATGCCCATACTAAATCAGTTGTTTCAATGCACCTAATAGTACCCTAGTGCCTGGGAAGCATTAATTCACTTCACATGAGTGAACAGTCTACTTCCGGATAGCAGTTTACCCACCCAGGTTCACCATAGGATTGGCCCATTATTTATAAAGCTTTCACCTTAGTTCACTTCTATAATGGGTCCTGCCTTTGATGTGCCATTTTCATAGTCATGCTTTATGATTCTGTACATTGATATCAAGATCTCTTTTTTCTTTTAACTAGATATAAAATTAGACTCATTTCAGTGAGAAAATCCATTCATTTGTAATATGGGGCAAATTTATAACCATTCAGTTGCTTCTGATTCTTCTCCATGGTTCCTCAGTCATTTCCAGTAAATAACACCTGGGGAAAGAATAGGTCCAACATGCTAAACTCTCTACTGACTACTGTACACAGATTCACACAAAGAAAAAACTACTGAGCTTTAATTGCTTGTTAATAAGTTTTTTTAATTAACCTACTCTAGTTTGGTGTATTCTGTGTTATCTTTTGCTTGTTTTATCCAGAGGCCATGCTGTGATATTGCCTCAGTGAACCAAAGACAGGGAAATACACAGCCTGGATATGTGTAAACTAAAACAGTTGGCATTTCTCTCTCCTGATGGTTTTTGTTCTTTGTAAAGGTACTAAGAAATTTTTGAAAAAGACTCTAGGAAAAGCAAAATTAGAATAAGAAAACTTACTACTACAGATTATCTTACCTACCCATGTTTCTTCGCTTATTCATGTAATTAAAATGTTTCATTTCTACATTTTAACAATGCTTATATTCAAATGTATGCTTCCCAATGATATTGTGAATAAACAATTGGTTTTTAATCTTTTTTTGATAGTGTTTTAGAGAAAATTAGATTTTTTTTTCGGAGCAGATATCCAAGCCAATAGATTAAAACAATGTAAATATACAAATTTGGCAGGGGGCTTTAAGCTTAGAAAAATGACATTTTCTGTCCATTTCAGTTAGAGAAAATGTTTTGTATAATAGAATATTCTTCCAAGTAATGTACCATGTTTTGTATTTGAGTGTTCACCATTTTTATCTACTTGCATATAGCTTTGAATATATCTACAGCAAACCTTCATTCTTTGGGAGATGTATTTGTGAGGACAGTATGAAATAGAGAAAATGCAAAATCTGTCTGAGATAGGGAGGATACCCAACTGTGAGAAACTTGAGAATGAAAATATATAAGGTGTGACAATAAAATAATAAAACTAATTTCCTTGTGTGGTTCATAAACTAGCTCTAAAGTCAATTCCATGAGTGGGGTTCCAGAAATGTTCTGAGCAGTGGCAACCCTATGGAAATCAGCTTATCAGCTTCCTAAGCCTAGTGCTGCATACATTTAGGTGTTAACATTTCTGTATGTTTGTAAAAACATATATGCCCTTAAAAGTCTTACGTTCTTAAGTCCTTTTGGATCTAATTTGTTCTGAAATTCCATGATAAACTCATTATAAAGTTCTTTAAAATACTTGACAAAACTTTAAAGCTCCAAATATTGTCCACACAATCATTCACATTGTGTATAGCATGATGTATTCTGGTAAGGTGAGGTTGCATAAAAAGCCATACTTGTTTTATTTATCCCAACTGAATTATCCGGAGTATGAATAGTCATTTTCTGTGAAACATTTTAAGCAACATGAGAAGGAAATGTAATAGGATCCATCAAAATGTATCAATGAACCACGGAGAATCCCAATATGCAATAAGGTTTCCAGAAAAGAACTACAGATGAGGAAAAAGAAAATAATATTGCATTTCCTGATTGCTATTTGTACTCCAAAGTGACTTCAAATGAATTGTGTATTAAAAATGCTAAGTATTATTTCACAGCTCTGTTGAATTTCAAGAGCTAAGTCTTAAAATTTAATTGATTCTGATCTAAGAAAGGAGGTATATATTGTACTTTTTATCAGAAGCAGAAGCTGGGCCTTATTCAATTCTCTTTACATTTGATAAAATTACTTTATGAAATTGTTTCTTCACCTAAAAATAAATGTTTCCCCCAAAAGAATTTTGCTGATATTTTCATTCACAAATTGTCCTTTAAATCCAGAAGGGCATCAAATAGCTTAGAAAACAAAAAAGAAAGAGCTTTTGCTTGTATCTAATTTCAATAAAAGAATCCTTTCCTAATCATTACCAATGTCAGTTAAGGACCAGAATTGACTATGTCAAGGCCAATGTGTTTGATGCATCATGTCAGAGATGGAAGAAACATTTCAAGTTATAAACCCCTAGTTTTCAAGCAAGAAAATCCAGACCCAGAGAAGTAAAGTGATTCACTCAACATCCCACAATGAGTCAGTGGCAGAGTCCTGTGGTGACCAGACAGCAAGCTGACAGCGTCCCTGTGGTCATATGGCCAGGTCAGAGACTGGCCCTACCCACCACAATTCAGCCCTAAAGAGCTGCCATAACCGCAGCTTGCAGAAGCACGTAAATCACATAGCAGGGAGTAGGCCTAGAAAAATAGATTTGCCCTTAAGCTAGTTGAT
The DNA here is from genome assembly GCA_028534135.1 of Potos flavus. NCBI lineage: Eukaryota > Metazoa > Chordata > Mammalia > Carnivora > Procyonidae > Potos > Potos flavus. The sequence goes on along the minus strand of JAPYYM010001458.1, from coordinate 7,973 downwards.
CTGACGCAATGTAGTGTAACAGTGCTGAATGAGAAAACTTATTTACCGGTAGTTTGTCATGTTGATTGTTCTACTGAATTGTAAATGCAATGATCAAGGTGACTCCCATGTGACTGTATTGTGCTTGAATCCTATAAAACTGCTGTAAACGAATAAACATGAATAAACATAGTCTTAGCCATTGCCTGCGACCCTCCCGATCCCATCCTTTGTGTCTCTTTTTTTTTTTTTATTCCCATCCCCGAACTCAGATTTCTTCGTTCAGTCAATGCTGGTTCCTTGGCAGAGTCTGAATTAAAATCCAGCATTATAGGGGCGCCTGGGTGGCTCAGTGGGTTAAAGCCTCTGCCTTCGGCTCAGGTCATGATCTCAGGGTCCTGGGACAGAGCCCTGCATCGGGCTCTCTGCTCAGCAGGGAGCCTGCTTCCCTCTCTCTCTCTGCCTTCCTCTCTGCCTACTTGTGATCTCTCTCTCTCTCTGTCAAATAAATAAATAAAATCTTTAAAAATAAATAAATAAATAAATAAATAAAATCCAGCATTATAAACGCCCTGTGACCAACCATGGTCTATTTTGCTTATGTGAACTAGTCACATTTATCAAAGTCCAGCTCCTCCTCTCTGGAAGCAACAGTTGGTCACAACCAGGTACAAAGCCTTCTGGCCACTGATCAGTCTATTCATTACAAAATGATTTGGCTATGGTCCCCACAGGTACTGGCATATGGCCTGAAATTGTGCTACCAAAACCCAGCCCACTGTGTTTGGTTTTGTGCAAAGATGCCTGACAAAGTGAGTGAAGGTGAGCTGAAATTCAGCCTATGCTCTATGTGTGATGATGTTTCATTTCATGCACCAAGTTGGCTGAGCCATGGTGCCCAAATATCTGGTCAAATATTATTCTGGATGTTTCTGTGAAGGTGTTTTATTGGATAAGATTAACATTTAAATCAGTGTATTTTGAGTAAAGCAGATTACCCTTCATAATGTCAGTGGGTCTCATCCAATCAGTTAGGACCTTAATAGAACAAAGACTGACCACCCCCCCAAATGAAGATATTCTACCGGCAGACTGCCTTTGGACCTGAACTGCAATTTTTCCCTGAGTTTTGAGCCTACCAGCCTGCCACATCAGATTCTGGACTCATCATGCCTTTTAGACCAGTGTGAACCAGTTCCTTAAAGTAAATCTACGTATCCAAGCATATACATCCTTTTGGTCCCGTTTCTTTGGAAAACCCTAATACACTCTGCTCACTAGTCTAGGTGGAAGAGGCTCTTTTTTCTAACTCTCATAAAGGTAATATTTGGGCTATCAAAAGGCTTATCTCTCCTTTACTCTCCTTTATTTTTTACCCGATAACTAACAGTAAACTAAACATTCGGGATTTATTCAAGGTAGTTCTTTAGAACGGATTTTTAAAATATTAAAGTAAACTTGAAACATACCCTTGAAAGTTGCATTGAAGACTCAGAATCACCTATGACACAACTAGATTAGAAAAGAAGAAACAAGAAGGTAACATCAGATAGTAATCCTTCCTTGTAGGCCCCAATTCCCTCTTCCATTCTTGGGCTTTGACCTATGGCTTCTTCCTCTCCTCCTGACCCTGGCTTCTCTCATTGCAGATTGCTCTGTTCTCTACAGTCCTGATACCTGTATGAACCCTGTATAGGAAATTCTGTTTGTTGTTCTCTCCCTGGACTGTATTCCATTTCTAAACAGCTCAGTTAAAAGAGCTGAACAGAAAGGTCCTAGTTTCTTCTCTTGACAAATTTAGACATTGGGCATTGGAATTTGATATGTATTTATTAACTCATATCACCCTAGCCTACTTTCTATAATTGTTCCTTAATAAATTATTAACATTAATTGATTAGTAATTGAAGCATGTTCCAATTCCATAAACCTAAAGTATAATTAGAGATAAGTAGGATCTTGAACATTTGCTTTTTCTGTTTTGCAGCCTATTTGATATAAAATATTTTCCTATCAAAAATTATACATATCAAAATTATTTTAACTCAGTAAAAAATGAGGTAGTTATATTCTATTAATCAGTGTGATAAAAGGGGAACTTCACAAGTATAATTATGATAAAAATTCTAATGAAAATTCCAAGGGAAAAGATACATGTTAAGGCATTCACTGGCAGAAGGCAGGCTAGAATATGTAATACTGTACATGAATTTGGGGAGAAAAAAGTAAATTTTAGCCAAGAAATCAAACCACATTCAATTTTTTATCATTTTTGTTTTCTATATCATGAATATAAAAATATTCTCATATATATATATATAATTTTAAATGTCTTTCCAAGATATTATATGTAGTAAGATTTGGGTATGGTTTGATTTACTGGTAGAGGAGTGGTTGGAAAAAGGAAGAAGGGAGAGATTTTTTTTATTCAAACACTTCTCTAGTTAAAGACATAGATTACCTACATTTGGTGGAACACCACCAGCTCTTTCTCCTTTCTGAAACCTTTCCAAACTGCTTGGACCCCAGACTTTTGACTGCAGTATAATTCAAGGTTATCTACTATCTTAGTTTGAGACTCACCTCTTCACCTTACTGTTACATTGCTATGCACATGACCTTATCGTATCACTAAATTCTAAACTTTTTCAGGGCAGGAATAGTGTTTCTAAGAATTCTTTGTGGGTGTGCCTGGGTGGCTCAGTTGGTTAAGCATCCAACTCTTGATTTCAGTTCAGGTCAAGATCTCAAGGTTGTGAGATCCAGCCCTGCATCAGGCTCTGCATTGGGCATGCAGCCTGCTTAAGATTCTCTCTGTCTGAGGAGGGGCAAGATGGCAGAGAAGTAGGAGACCCTGTTTCGGCTGGTCCCCTAAAGTGAGCTAAATATCTACCAGAACACTGAATACCCATGAAACCAGCCTGAGATGTAAGATTATACACTTCTGGATCTCTATGAGGGCAGAAGACAGCAGTGGAGAGGTAAAGCGGAGTGTGAATGCTCGGGCTGATATCGGAGGGTAAACAGAAGGGGAAGGGAGCCACCAGAAGAGACCCATAGGAAAGTAACACTCCCCACTGGAAGCGGGTTCCCTGGACCAATATTGCTCAAGGTTTTGGTGGCGTGGGGGCGCAGAGACAAGTGGGGGCCACGGGTGACCACTGGGACAGTGGCTGGGGGTGCGCATCACCTATAGGAGGTTGCAGTGTGCAGCGGAGTTTGCGGAGGGGGAGTCTGGGTGTTCTGGGCCACCCAGAGGGGAGCAGACAGAGGCTTCTCTCTGAGGTGAATGTCTAGGTGCAGATTCTTTGCTCTGACCCTCTGAAAAGCCGCAAAAGCTGCCAAAGAACAAAAATCTCCAGAGAGCAAAAGCCTGAAAAAACAGTTTCCACAGAGCCCAGGCCCTTGATAGCCAGCAGGGAGACCCAACCCAAGCAAGACTGACTGGAAAAAAACGCAGTAGGCCCCTCCCACAGAAGACAAGCCAAAAGCAAGAGGACAATAACCACAGGGTCCCCATAAAACTGTAAAACCCCAACAGTAGGCTAAAACAATATATTAAGCTCCTGGTATTGCCCTAAAACCTGTGTATTTCATAGATACAAGTTTGTTTTTTTTTTAATTTGTTCTCACAATTCTTGTTCTTTTAATTTTTTTTAAAGTACTTAACATTACAACTAGAGGTTTAATACAACATATCCCATAATAACTTTTTTAACTTGAACTTTTTTCATACATATACCTGTGTCTCTTTTTCTTTTTTCTTTCTTTTTAATATACATATAGATATAAGCTTTAAGGTAATCCTTTTTCCGTATTCAATACTACCCCTATATATAAACCAGCTTTAATTTCCTTGTATCTCCAGAAAGTTGAGTCCTTTAACAATGATAACAAGATACACCCAGGAAGAACCGAAATAATCTTCCTCACCCGCATTGAGGATTTATAACCACCCTCCCATCTTATTCTTCTGTGTTTCAGGGTATTTGTTTTGTTCTGATATTATATAAATCTTATTCTTGGGGTTCATTTTGGCTGGGTTCTTCTTTTTTTTCTTGTCATGTATGTTTGTCGGTCTTCTTGTTTCTTTGTGTTTGTTTATATACATAATAAATCTTACTTTGGGGGCTCATTTTGGCTAGGTTTTCTCTTTTTTTTCTCTCTCTTTCTCTCTCTCTTTTTTCTTTTTTCTTTCTTTTTGGTGGTGACTTCCAACTGCTCTAAAACTTTCCAGGGTGCACCTTGCCTGGATCGTGGTTGTTATATTCGGCTATTCATCCCCCCAACCACCTTTCACCAAAATGACTAGGAGGAGGAACAGCCAACAGAGGAAAAACCCAGAGACTGCACCATCTCCCTCAGAACTATTGGATATGGACATAAACAGTATGTCAGAAAGGGAATTCAGGGTAACAATTATCCAGGCAATGGCTAGGTTGGACAAAAACATTAGTGACAACATAGAATTGCTAAGGATGGAAGTGAGAGCCAATCCGGCAGAAGTTAAAAATGCTATCACTGTGATCCAATCTAATCTAAATACTCTAACAGCTAGGGTAACTGAGGCAAAAGACAGAATTAGTGATCTAGAGAACAAACTGATAGAGAAGAAGGATCAGGAGGGGGTCTGGAATAAACAGCTTAGAAGCCATGAAAACAGAATTAGGGGAATAAATGACACCATGAAATGTTCCAAAGACAGAATTATTGGGATCCCTGAGGGGGTAGAGAAAGAGAGAAGACTAGAAGATATAGTTGAACAAATTCTGGGTGAAAATTCCCCCAATCTGGGGAATGGAACAAGTATTCGTGTCCTACAGGCAGAAAGGAAACCCCCAAGATCAACGAGTCTAGAAAGACATCCAGACGCTTAATTGTGAGATTCACGAATTATAATTTTAAACAAGAGATCCTGAGGGCAGCAAGGGGGAAGAGATTCCTTACATACAGAGGAAGGTCCATCAGAATAACGTCAGACCTGTCCACAAAAACCTGGCAAGCCAAAAAGGGCTGGAAAGACATATTTGGGGCACTAAATGAGAAGGACATGCAGCCAAGAATACTTTATCCAGCAAGGCTGACATTCAAAATGGATAGAGAGATAAAGAGCTTCCAAAACAGGCAAAGTTTAAAAGAGTATGTGACCACCAAGCTGCCACTACAAAAAATATTAAGAGGGGTTCTATAAAAGAAGAAAGAACCCAAGAGTGACGTAGAACAGAAACTTACAGAGACAATGTACAGGAACAAGGACTGCACAGGCAACATGATGTCAAGAAAAACTTATCTTTCAATAATCACTCTCAATGTGAATGGCCTAAATGCTCCCATAACAGCACAGGGTCACAGACTGAGTAAAACGACAGGACCCATCCATATGCTGTCTACAAGAGACACATTTGAAAACTAAAGATACATCCAGACTGAAAGTGAAGGGATGGAGAACCATCTTTCATGCCAACGGGCCTCAAAAGAAAGCTGGGGTAGTGATTCTCATCTCAGATAAATTAGATTTTAAGCTAAAGACTATAGTCAGAGATACAGAAAGACACTATATCATTCTTAAAGGGTCTATCCTCCAAGAAGATCTAACAATTGTAAATATTTACGCCCCCAATATGGGAGCAGCCAACTACATAAGCCAACTGTTAACCAAAATAGTCATGTTGATATGAATACATTAATTGTAGGGGATCTTAACACAACACTCTCAGTAATAGACAGATCATCTAAGCAGAAAATCAATAAATAAGAGCTTTGAATGACATATTGGACCAGATGGACCTCATAAATATATACAGAACCCTAAAACACCAGAATACTCATTCTTCTCGAGCACACATGGAACTTTCTCCAGAATAGACCACATACTGGGTCACAAATCAGGGCTCAACTGATACCAAAAGATTGAGATTATTCCCTGAGTATTCTCAAACCACAATGCTTTGAAACTGGAACTCAACCACAAGAAAAAATTTGGAGAGAGTACAAACACTTAGAAGCTAAAGATCAGCCTGCTCAAGAATGTTTGGATCAACCAGGAAATCAAAGAAGAACGTAAACAACTCATGGAAACCGATGAGAATGAAGACATATCGATCCAAAACCTATGGGATATGACAAAGGCGGTCCTAAGGGGGAAATACATAGCCATCCAAGCCTCACTCAAAAAAACTGAAAAATCCCGAATACACCAGCTCTCTTTATACCTTAAAGAACTGGAAAATCAACAACAAATTAGCCAACCCCACACACAAGAAGGGAAATAATCAAGATTAGAGCAGAGATCAATGAGTTAGAAACTAGAGATACAGTAGAACACATCAATGAAACCAGAAGTTGGTTTTTTGAAAGAATCAATAAGATCGATAAACCACTGCCCAAACTAATCCAAAGAAAAGAGAGAGGACCCAAATTAACAAAATTATGAATAAAAGGGGAGAGATCACAACTAACCCCAAGGAAATAGAAACAATCATCAGAAATTATTATCAACAGCTATATGCCAATAAGTAAAGCAACATAGAAGACATGGATGCATTCCTAGAAACCTATAAGCTTCCAAGATTGAAACAGGAAGAAATTGACAACCCGAATAGACCAATATCTACTAATGAGATTGAAGCAGTGATGAAAAACCTCCCAAAACACAAAAGCCCAGGACCTGATGGATTCCCTTGGGAATTCTACCAAACATTCAAAGAAGAAATAATATCTATTGTTCTGAAGCTGTTTCAAAAAAAATAGAACAGAACAAAAACTTCCAGACTCTTTCCATGAAGTAAGCATTACCCTGATCTCCAAATCAGGCAAAGACCCCAGCAAAAAGGAGAATTTCAGACTAATATCCCTGATAAATATGGATGTCAAGATTCTCAACAAGATCCTAGGTAATAGGATCCAACAGTACATTAAAAAGATTATCCACCATGACCAGGTCAGATTTATCCCTGAGATGCAAGAGTGGTTCAACATTCACAAATCAATCAATGTGATAGAATACATTAATAAGAGAAGAGAGAAGAACTACGTGGTCCTCTCAATTGATGCAGAAAAAGCATTTGACAAAATATAGCATCCGTTTCTGATTAAAACTCTTCAAAGTATAATGATAGAGGAAACATTCCTCAACTTCATAAAATCTATGAAAAACCCACAGTGAATATCATTCTCAATGGGGAGAAGCTGACAGCCTTCCCTTTGAGATCAGGAACACGACAAGGATACCCTCTCTCACCACTGTTGTTCAACATAGTACTAGAAGTCCTAACAACAGCAATCAGACAACAAAAAGAAATAAAAGATATTCAAATTGGCAAAGAAGTCAAATTCTTTCTCTTCACAGATGACATGACACTTTATATGGAAAACCCAAAAGACTCCACTCCCAAACTACTAGAACTCATACAGCAATTCAGTAATGTGGCAGGATACAAAATCAATACACAGAAATCAGTTGCTTTCTTATACACTAACAATGAAAATATGGAAAGGGAAATTAGAGAATTGATTCCATTTACTATAGCACCAAGAAGCATAAGATACCCGGGAATAAACCTAACCAAAGAAGTAAAGGATCTGTGCTTGAGAAACTACAGAACGTTCATGAAAGAAATTAGGAAGACACAAAAAGGCGGAAAAGCATTCCATGCTCATGGATCGGAAGAATAAATATTGTTAAAATGTCTATACTGCCCAGAGCAATCTATATTTTCATTGTCATCCCTATCAAAATTCCACCAGCATTTTTCAAAGCGCTGGAACAAACAATGCTAAAATTTGTATGGAACCAGAAAAGACCCCAAACTGCTAAGGAAATGTTAAAAAAGAAAAAAAAAAGCTGGGGCCATCACGTTGCCTGATTTTAAGTTTATTACAAAGCTGTGATCACCAAAACAGCATGGTACTGTCACAAAAACAGACACATAGACCAGTGGAACAGAGTAGAGAGCCCAGATATGGACCTGCAACTCTATGGTCAAATAATCTTC
>JAPYYM010001457.1:0-13455 GCA_028534135.1 Potos flavus | reverse complement strand
CTCTACGACCCGGCAATCGCACTACTGGGTATTTACCAACAAACCCCCCAGAAATGCTAATTCAAAGGGCGACATGCAGCCCTGTTTCCAGCAGCATCATCCACGAGAGCCGCATTATGGAAGCGGCCCAGGCGTCCGCGGGCTGATGAATGGCGAAAGAAGGTGCAATGTATACACTCACACACTTGCAGACACACTCGCACACACGTACTTGCACACACACACTCAAATATCCCTCGGCCATAAAACAGAATGAACTATCGCCATGTGCAATGACAGGAACGGAGAGAGAGCGTATTATGTGAAGCGAAATCAAAGAAAGACAAACATCGTGTGATTTCACTCATCTGTGGAATTTAAGAAACCAATAAAGTGAGCAAAGGGGAGAAAAAGAGACAAACCAAGCAACAGACTCTTAACTCTACAGAAGCAAGTGACGGAGACCAGAAGGGCGGGGGAGGGGGACGGTGACTGCATCGGATGGGGTTACAGAGTGTGCTTGTCGCGACGAGCACCGGGTGACACAGGCCAAGTGTCGAGTCCCTGATCCTACACCTGCATCTAACACAACACTGTGCGTTCACCCCCGGAATTAAAAACTTGGTAAGAAATTCTTAATTAAAAAACTCTAGGGGCGCCTGGGTGGCTCAGTGGGTTAAAGCCTCTGCCTTCGGCTCAGGTCATGATCTCAGGGTCCTGGGATCGAGCCCCGCATCGGGCTCTCTGCTCAGCACGGAGCCTGCTTCCCCCTCTCTCTCTGCCTGCCTCTCTGCCTACTTGTGATCTCTCCCTCTGTCAAATAAATAAATAAAATCTTAAAAAAAAAAACCTCTAAAGACAGAAATGAAACCATGACAGGTCCGAGTTCAGAGTGTTCAATCAAAGCACCAGTTTGCACCACGAGACCCCGTTTCCGTTTTTCTCCGTTACTTTTCTATTTTCACGCTACGTTAGCACCTCAGTGCCAGTGACGCTCTGCTGGCTGCTTACGGGCGCCCGTGAACACACCAGCACAGCACTCCTCCTTCCGACGGCGCAGCCACTGTGCAGAGTCCATCGGACGAGGGGACGTGAAACAGGGCAGCTGGTGGCACACGCTTGGGGACACAAGGGCCTATGCGGCCACTGCAAGGAAACACGGGGCCTCACTACATCTGTCCTCGAGCCACTGTTCCGACTAAAGGATGGAGCGGAAATGACAACGTCCTGTTAGACCTGGGCTCAGCATCCTGGGGCCCAGAAGCCACTCCGGCTGGCCACCTGTGTCTGGGGACCAGGTGACAGTGGGACACAGGCACGCGCACTGTCACTCCTCTCTAGGGCTGCGGTGACGTGGCCCCAGCCGGTGTGCCTCCCACACCTGCTATACCGGCCAAATGGCCCTTCACAGAAAAAGCTGGCCGCCCCCGTTCTAGAGTCCGGAGCTGCACTTTCCAGCATGGCAGCCGCTGGCCACACGTGGCTCGAGTCCATCGAGCTTAAATAAACCACAGTGCCATTTCTTGGTGCCACGAAGCACATCTCCAGCGCTCGGCAGGCACCCATGGGCCAGGGGTACTGTCCCGACGGCAGACAGAGAACGTTCCGGTCACTGTTCTCGTTCAGCACTGCACCCAAAGAACACTCGAGAATCCGGGTATGATTTTAGGTCGCTAACAGAACAGAGCATCCGAATCTACAGACTCTCAGTAGTAGATTTGTTATCTTTGTACCCAGGTCTGTCTGTATATTTCTGACATCTCGGACAAACCCTAAAAACGGTCAGAGGCCAGGCCCAGTGTCCTGACGCGCGGGAAGCCCGTCCCATCCACCCACGTCTACCTGCACGCCTCGACCTCCACGTATTTATCTGCCACAAGCAGGGTATGAGCTCAGCACTACTTAAAAATAATTTTGTTGTTGTTTTCTTTCCAAAAAGGTAATGGAAAACCAAAGCTAGAAAACAACTAACCAACCAAGTAGTTCCGAAGAGAACAAAGAGCTAAGCGGCCTGGGGATCCCCCCTGCCCACTTCTGTGACCACGCTCCCAGGGCGCCGGGCAGACAGCCGGGGAGGTAGGCCGATACACCACTCCTGCCCCTGCTGCGCCCAGAAACGAGGGCACATGCGTCAGTGCCCGGCTGTTCCCACCACTCTCCCCGCAGCGCGTGGGGCTCAGCTCTGACCGTGGTAGGTCTTCGTGGTACACGGGGTGCCCGCCAGCCCCAGGAACACGGGCAGCTGCCGCGCTGTCTGCAGCCGGGAGCCTTGCACGCACGAGCCGTTCCTGATCCCGGGAGAGCTTCTGGGAAGTGGGGGTCGGGGGCACAGGTGGTGTTTCCTTTATTCACATCGAGGTCAGAGCCGTCACAACCCAGATCAGACAGGGATCGTGAAGGCCAGGCTGACTCAACCGCTCAGTTCCTAAGGTGAATTCAAACAACCAGCACCTCGGAGTTTCCAAAGCAGTCATTTCCAAAATCATCGGTTCGGCAGAAGTAAGCCTCGCTCCCTCTGAGTGTGTGGTTATCCCAACGCGGCTTCCTCACGAATGCATAAACGGAACGGGAGGCAGAAGCAGGCAAGGATCTTACTGCTATCCAGAACCATCCACAATCAAATGGCAACGACACGGAACGCGCCAGGTGGCCGAGCACGGAGGCCTGTGGCCCGAGACAGACCTCGGGCCGGCGGTGGCCTGTGGCCAGGGCAGCCCCATACGCGGTACTACCCGCAGCAGCTCCCCTGTTCAAGACGCTCCACCAGACGTGAGCCCAAACCACCGCCCTTCCAGCAGCCCGCTGTCAGGGCGCCCGTCTGCCCGGGCGGCGGGTGGCACCGGCAGCCTCAGGCTGCGGCGGCTCCGAGGCCCATCGCTCAGGGGCCGTGCCCGGAGACTGAGCCCCGCGCAGCGGAAGGGGCCATTGAGGTGCCGTCTCCTACACCGCGGGGCGGGGAGCCCCCAGGAAACGCTCACTGAACACCAAGAGTCTGCTAACGCTGACACAGCCTCTGCGAGTTTCCCAGAAACAGCTTTACTGAGGCGTGATCTTCATGTCGTCGAAGTCGCTTCCAAGCCTATGAGCTGAGGGGACGCACCCGCAGTCTCAGGGCGCTCCTGGCTCACCAGGGGCCCCGTGCTGCTCACGGCCAACCCCTCACCGGCCCCCCAGGAGCCACGGGTCTGCCTTCCCCGTCTACAGTTCCATCTTTGCTAGAGATCTCATAGGAATGAGCTTTTTCACTAAACATGACGTTCCTGAGCTGCATTCGTGGTGCAGCGTGTGTCCGAATTTCATTCCTCTTCACGGCTGGGCGCTGCAGCATGGCACGGACGAACACAGCTTGCTGACCCAGGCTCCAGCTGCTGGACCTTCGGCTGTTCCCACTCCACTTCTAGAAGCTCCCGAACTCTTTCCTGAAGTTTTGTTTGCATTGTTGCATTGCATTGTAATGTTTGCATCATTCTGTCTTTCCACCAGCGACGTGTGAGGGTCCTCTCCCCCCACGCCCAGGGCCTCTCCTAACGTGATTACTGTTGACTTTAGGAAACCACACAAGGTCAGTGTTTCTGTCTGTCCTGGAATCTGAGGAAGCCCCGGAGGCCTGAGTGATGATTAACTTCTTCTGTCCAGAGGCCAGACTACAACTCAGCCACTATCTCCTCATCTTGCCTTTGAAAACATAATTGCAGTACTTCCGCAAGCACCGAGCGGGAGCGGACGAGCTGGTGGGGGGGAGGCGGGGGGCGGGGGGGGGGGGGCGTGGCGGGCTGGCTCCGCCCACAGAACCAGCTGCGCTTCTACTGCTGCCGCAACCTCACAACAAGCTGCCAGACGCAAATCCTCGTAAAGCCAATTTGTTTTCATAATTGAAACAAAATTAAATATGATGGTAACAGATGTTGCTTAATGGTAGAAACCAAAGGTGAAGGTCAGGAGCCGGTGAAGGTCAGGAGCAACCCAGCAGCCTGCGTCACCGGCGGAGGGGATGCCGTTGTAGAGATGGGCTGGCGGGCTGGGAAGGAAAGTCAGAGGCAGCTGGGTGTCAAAACTCAGTCCGTATACACAGGAGGCGAGAGGCTCTGGGAACTGTGACCGCTCAGATCTGAGGGTCAGAGTTCAAACCCTTGCTCAAAGCCCAGCGAGCTTTGTCTTCCCCTTCAGGTGCCCCTGATTCCTCCTGAGGTCATTTTTTGGATCAGCTCAGCTGGGGCTTTATCACTGATCTGGGCAGGTGCCCAAGGCAGACCTGAGCCCCCCCCCCTTCAAGAGCTCCGCACAGCCCCTGCTGTGACGAGGAGTGTGAGACCCGTCTGCAGGTCACCAGGCCTGTAGGTGACACCCAGGTGCAGACAGCAGTGGCCCTGAGACAACTCTGTATGCCAGGGGAGGGAGGGCTGTGGTCTGCAGATGGGCAGAGCCCCCCTCCCACGGCACCTGAATTTTAACTCAAGGAGAGGTCGACAAAAACCCTGACTAAGCTGGGCCAGAAACAGATGGAACATTAGATCGGATTGGTTTTTGCACAGTTAGACAAAGTGTCATTTAATTGCAAGCAGAAAAATAGATCATCAATTTTTTTTTTTACCAAGTTTATCTAAATCAGAAGACAGGTCTCTCTCGTTCTGTGTATTTATAAACCACTGTAAACAGGAAGGACGACACTCAGTGTTCTGCACAAGGTACCAGCTGTTTGCAAAGCAGGCGTATCTCAAGTGACCAGAGATTGACCTCCTTGAAGAAATGGAGGCTCTGCAGTGCAGGGGGCAGGGGGCAGTGGGAAGGGTGTCAGGGAGGGTCACCAAGGAGGACCTGAAGCTGTGTGAACCTGGTGCGGCTGGGCGCAGGTCCTGACAAGCCGTGCCCCCCCACCCCCTTTGGGCTTGGGTGCCTCACCCGCTCGATAAGGAGAAAACCAGGTATGCCTGCTGGCTGAGTGGTGGGACCTCCCCCCTCTCCGGAGCACTCAACGGGGAGCTACCCTGCTCCCCAGAGCCCGAGGCTAGCTTGAGTGGGTAATATTCCACACCACAGACCCTCACTTTCACCCTAGTGCAAACCCGCCCCCCCTCCTCTGCGCAATGTACCTTTTCTGACAACCACCTCTCCCAATACTTGGATGAAACAGACAAGCAGAGCAGGTCTGAGCTCTCAAGAGAACAGGAAAACCCTGAAGGGCATAGATCTAAGTTATAATGGTAGTTATTCAAACGGAACTCCACTGATTTCTAAAATGGGGGAAAAACCGACTCTATTCTCTTGCATCAGAAGATCTGGCAAGCCATTCACCATCATGAAGAGGTGCTTCCCTGTTCACTCAAGCGTCACCAAGGAAAACAGTTTTAACAGGAGGCTAATTTCCAGCAGAAAGGACCCCGGAACCCGCTGTCACCACCTGATCCCGCTGCTGGCAGCTCGAGGGCGCGACGGGCGGGCAGATCCTCTCCAAGCACGAACCTGCCCTCTGCCTGAGAAGAGCACTTTGTTCAGGGAGGGACTGACTCGGGGACAGTAAATGACGCCCTTCCAATCTTCCCAGCAGGTAGCTGGGTTTTAAAAGTGGAGCCTCACTTCCGTGTGGGAACAGGAAACTTGCATTTGTCAAACGGCAGACCGCGTGGTGACAGATGATGTCCTATGCTACGCGCACCTTGTCTTCCCAGCGCAGGGGGCACGGGGCTCTGACTTAGACCTCTGGCCCCGTGTGCGCACCGAGACCTGACTGGACAGCACACGGGCCCCGCAGCAGCGAGCCCCGCACCTCACTCAGTCTGTCCGTCCGCACACTCACGGAAGCATGCAGCATGCAGCGGGAGGCACACGAGGCAGGAGGGGGGTCACCGACCACGCCGCTCGGAGGGCCACCAGCTGCTGATAAGCGGGGGACGTCAGAGGGAATCCCGTCACAGAGAAGGGTCCCAGAACAGATCCGACAGAGGGTCACACCCAAAACGTATGAAGAGTTCTCAAAACCCCGTCATAAGATGACAAACAACCCAATTTAACGTGGACAAAAGTTTGAACAGACACTGACCGAGGAAGGGATGGGGGACGAGCCCCTGACGAGAGCGCCCAACAGACTCTGTGTGCTGATGGGGACCAACAGGAAGCCCGCCCCCTGCAGGTCGGACACAAACGTGCAGCCGGCCGCAGAGACCCGGGGAGGCACCTTCCAGCTCCCAGGGGGCCCACTCCTGGGGGCTTAACCGACAGTGAACCAGGTCACACAAAGATCCTCAACAACTGCTTAGATCGCCCTTCTCTGACATCACCACAACCCGGAAATGACCCAAACGTCCTTTCCCCCAGCCCAAGGTCAGCCACAGCACATCTGCGGAAGGGAATGCTCCCACAGAGCCTCAGGGGCTGAGAGCCGGAAGCCAGGCAGGCTACGGGCGGCCTGCGTCGTGCGTGTGACAGTGTCCTGTGGGTGACAGCGTCCTGGGACGGATGGAAGGGAGCGCCCGCGACAGGGCGGGGCTCAGTCGGGGGCTGACAGAATGCCCCAGGCCTTAATGAGGGGCGGTCACACAATGATGCGCTTGTCAAACTACCTTTGAAGGCTGAGGGTACTGACGGGAATTATCTCCTGGGGCTGTGGCGTGGCCGCGGAGCAGGGACAGCACCAAGGGACAGGACAGGGACAGGACCCGAGGGGAGGCAGCGGTGGAGCTGGGGGCAGCAGGAGGGCCGTGTGTCTGCAGACGCAGGTAGCCAGCGGCAAGATTCTAAAGAAGTGGCTGATGAAATCTGATGTGTGAAATGGTGTAAAAACAATCTAAAAACCTAGATTTAAAATTCAAATTTTACAAAAGTAATTTTAGAAGACACCAACAATAACGAAATCTGCTTATCCTAACTTTTTTTTAAAGGTTTTATTTGTTTGAGCTAGAGATGGCGCGCACATGAGCAGGGGGAGGGGTAGAGGGAGAGGGACAAGCAGACTCCCCACTGAGCAGAGAGCCCGACGAGGGACTCGATCCCATGACCGAGATCATGACCTGAGCCAAAACCAAGAGTCAGCTGCCCAACCGACTGAACCACTCAAGTGCCCCAGTCCTGCCAACTTGACTGTAATTCATTCTAAATTCATTCTGCTTGGACTGAAACAAGCCTTCGGAGCATGACCGTCCCTCGCGGCCGGCCTGCCATGTCTCTGTGCCCCTCTCTGCAGTGCGACCCGACAGCAGAGCCAACGCCACGCCAGCACCAGACAAAGACGTCCCCACAGCATGAGGACGGCCCCGTGTGCGCAGACCACGTGCGGGCAAAGAGCCACAGAGACTCGTGGAGAGCTATCAGCACACAGCCTCAGGTTGTCCCGGACCTCCCAGCCGACGACGGTCAGCGTATCCCAGCCTTGGTGAGAACCCAGCCAAGAACGCCCATAAGTAAGCCAAGTGCACAGTCGGCCGCCAGGGCCGACCAGCGAGACGCTGCCTCCAGGCAGCCGAGTATCACACGCGGGGCCGGGCACGGATCCCCCTTCAGAACTCTGCTTCCCTCACAGCAAGGAGGGCGTGTTTAAAAATAAAATCACAGCAACCTTTATGTCTAAGGTCTACGTTATTTTTTATTTATTTATTTTAAAATTATTATTATTTTTTAATTATGTCCCGTCACTTGCCATATGGTACGTCATCAGTTTTTGTGTAGTGTTCCAAGGTTCACTATTTGCGTACGACACCCAGTGCTCCGGGTCTATGTTTCTAAAAAGATGTTATGCTGTCAGACTTTACTAAATCAGAAAAATCCCTGCTAGCAACTAATTTTTGTACCTTTTCTAAAATACGTGTGACCTCCCTTCGTACCAACTGTGCCGTCAGGAGGCGAGACCATGTGAGAAGATACGCTGAGCACAAAGTGGTTTCCAGAACAGAAGAAACAAAGGTGTGCGGTGCATAGGGCAGGGAGAAGGGCCGGCTCCCGTAGCCTCTGCGCCAACACGGCTCACATGGGACTCGGGCTCGGGAGACACACTCACACCACACACACGTGTGCTCGCGGCGCGGCAGGGAGCGACCCCGAGGGACGGACGGGAGACCGTGAGGCTACCTCGCCCCGAGTCCCACAGGCCGCACCTTACCTCTGTGACTGTTTTGGGTGAGGAGGCTCATAGCAGCTTTTCTTGTAGGGGACAGAGCACCACCCGTTTCTAAAAGGCCTGCCATGGCCAGCAGCCACCAGCCGTGCCGCACAGCCCCATGCGTCCGCGGTGGCCCACATGCTCCCTTGAATAAGGCCGGCTGGGAGGAGAGGGCACCACGGAGGCGTCCTCACGGCCTTGGTGACGCTGGAGGCTGGGGACATGCGTCCTGCCCGCAGCGCCTCTCTGCTGGTGTGCCGCCTGAGCCCGGTCCCCACGGTGCGGCCCGGGGATGCCCTTCTCCTTGGACAGAGACACCCTGCCCCCCCCAGCACACAGACCTGGGGAAGGCTGCACTCACCTGGTGAGGGGTGATGGGCTGGAGGGGGAGTGGCGAAGTCGAGCTTGTCCTTGAGGTCGTCCTCGTTCTCCCTCTGCCACTGCAGGCCAACCTTCTCCCAGAGGCCGGCGGCCGCAAGCCTGCCAGCACAACATGCATGTCAGGGCGGGCAGGTCCTGCGGAGGCTGGGGGGGCGGGCTGCGGACGAGGCCCTGAGTCTCTCCCTGTGGGGGCCCAGGGTTGCCCTCGGGCTTCTGAGCCCTTCACTGACGGCACTCGTCCGTGACCAATGTCTATGTGTGCACCCCAGGCACTACAAACACAAGGCTATTTACAAACCACAGACCAGCAAATACAACCGCAGGGACAAGGTGGGCTTCCGGGAGAGACTCGGGCTCTCAGGGACAGATAATCCAGAAAACAAAGGACCACACGCTCGCAACAGCAAAGGTCTCTGAGATCCTTAGAACCGAAGGCCTGACATTCCCCCCAGCACTGCGGCCACTCACGCGATTTCAGGTATGTCGTCCTCGAGGCTGCTCAGCAAGAGCGGGATGAGCTTGTGAAAGAAGGAGTAGCGGTCATGCAGGTCCAGCAGCCAGCCGCCCACCACGCTGGTCACCGCCTGCCGCACCTACACGCAAAGGCAACGGGAGGCTTCAGCCGGGCACGGAGAAGGCGGAGGCTAACCTCGGGGCGGTGCTGGGCCCACTGGGCCACCCGTCCGGGCCAGACGCCGGCCTGAGGTCCCGGAGCAGCTCTGCCGTCCATACCGGGCTTGGAGAGAAGCCGCCAGTGCCCCCTTGTCTTGCTCGTGCAAGCCCACGTCCTTGGGGTGCGGCCTGATCCCCTGCCGGCTGAAACAGAACCACGCTGCGGCCCCGGGCATCGTGGGGCGCGCGCAGTCTTCCGTGTGGGGCCCTCCCGGCCAGGGGGGGTGCTGACGGCAAGCCCCCAGGAGATGTCAGCTCGCAGAGGCTACACCGCCAAGGCCTTGGGTCCTGGAGCCCCAGGGCCTCCTGGGGAAGCCAGCAGGGCACCGCAGCTCTGCTGCTGGCGACGTGAGAAGGTGACGAGCATGCCTCTGCCCACTCTGCCCACCACAGGGAAGAAACGAGCTCAGAAACACACAAAGTGCCCAAGGTCTAGCTCCCTGAGAGCAGAGCCTGAGGCGGGAATCCAGACGCCCTAAATCATCATGGGAGGGAAGCAGGAGGGCGTAGAAGCAAGCAGACATGTGGCTCGGCTGAATCCTGGGAGAGCGTGGGAGCACAATGGCAGCACACTGAGGCTGTCCCACCAGGGGCCCGACCGCTCGCGGTGTGTGCCTGCTGTCGGCTGGGGCTGCCCCCGGGAGGGGAAGCGCTCGCAGGGACTGCAGGTGCAGTGCGCCCCGGGCGGCGCCCAGCTCCGGGTGCGTGTAGGCACTTGGACTTGGGGTGGGCTGCTCATCCCTGGAGCCAGCCAGGCAGCTAGACAAGCAGAGTGCACCCTCACCCTAGCCCTGCCGCCTTCCCCGAAGCTCTCTCTCCCTTCTGGAAAATGAGAGAATAACAGGACACGTGCCGCTGGCTTCTGGCGAGCAGGGAAAGCCCCTGGCACAGTGCTCGACATGCGGGAGGCGCCGGGCACCTGGCTCACTCGCCTGCCTGCCAGTGTAAACAGCACGGACCGTGGGAGGCAAACTAGCCTGCGAGCAGGCCCCCTGGCTCGTGCTACTGTTCCAACTTCTTGTCTTAAGTTAGTTTAAAATACAAAGTTGCAATATGAAATAAAAGGCTGGTTATTATTAATGGCATAAGCATGTAATTAACAATGAAAACCACAACTAAAGATCCCAGAGAATCTCAGATATTCTTTCAACAAAAACGTGCACGATTAGAGGTCCAAGTACCTAGAAACAACTGGACACCCGCAACAGCGAGGACAGACTTAGCACAGAGCGATCTTTCCATTGTCCTCGTGTGTGACCCTAGGAGCCCTGATGGGTTGCTGAGGAATCAAGGTGCCTCACAGCTAACGTCGTGGGAGGCCCAAGAGTCATTCTTACCGCAAAAGTACCTGTAAGAAGCAGCATCACACTCGAAGCTCAGCCACCACCACGTGCTGGTGGCACTTGAGAGCCCGGCGGACGCTAGAAGCCAGCTGCGGCCCAGCCTGTGTCAGACAGGTGCAGAGCGAGTGGGGCCTCTGTGGGGACAGCAGCAGGCACTTGGGAGGACCAGACCCCAGAGGGCTCCTAATGAAGGTGTGTCCCGGCAGCGGGGCGCGTCAGGGACCTATGGGGACCCACAGGAGCCCGTCTGGCTGCGCTCACCCCTGACACCCTACCCACGTGTCGGGTCAACAGGGGGCCCCACACTCAGGACAGTCACTCTGACGTCCCTCAAGATCCAGGCTCTCTTGCAGGTTGGAGCCTTCACGTGTCTCCCCTCGTGAGCTGGGAGAGCCTGAGGGCTGGCCTCCACGCAGCTCCTGAGCCACACGGATGGGTCTCCCCCAGCCTCAAGAAAGCTGCAGATCCCCGTTATCACGAGACAAACTGCCCCTTTCTCTCAGCTCAGAAAAACAGCTCTGAGCAGAGTTGCTAAGTAACAGTTTGACTAAGCAGGAAATCCGTCAATTGAGGAAAAAAAAAAAAAAGCGAAATGCACTGAGAATTCTTACTCTCCCGAGTCAGGTTTACAGGTCCTGGGGTGTTGGGCTGGGGAAGCTGCACGCATGCGATCTGTTAGATCGGCACGCAGAGCGCAGGGGAAACACGCACACAAACAGGAAAGATGATTTTCCACTTTCCTTTAGCTTGGAACGTCTCACCCCTGTTTTCTCAGTCAAGGATGAGAGAACTGTCCGGTCATCATCAGGAGGCCATCTACTCCTGCACCCCGCCCTCCGCAGACGCCACCGAAGCGCCCATCGGCCGGCGAGGCTCTTCGCTCCGCCCACCAAGACTCTACGGCAGCTCCGGGCGCCGCCGCTGGAGGAAATCACCTTCTCCAAATTCACTCTCTTGAGCTCGAGCATTTCAGAGTTTAGCGTTTGGGGCCTGGGGGAGGCAGGGGGATCTTTCTGCCCAGCGCCTGCGTGTAAACAAGTGTGTCACGCAAAGCGGCTCCGCAAACACCACTCTTGTCCCATGCTGACCAAAGGCCTTGGATTTTAAGCATCTTACATCATTTTAAGTAAGCCCCATTTTTAAAATAAAAAAGTTTTAACAGTAGCAACCCAATACTTTAATAACAAACTAAATCTTATTTGAAATATATAGTATTCAAATTCTGTTAAAAAAAAATTAGCAAAAGGGGCTTCCACTGGATTTGTAACATTTTCATTTTTCAACTTGAAGAAGATTCTGCATCCTATTTACCAGGCGTGTGGCGGACGGGAACAGCCGCTGTAGTTTTGGTGTTACTCTTCCTTCAGTCTGACATCGGGGGGCAGAAGGCGGGAAGGGGGAGGCAGGAAGGTCACAACCAGCAAAGCGCACCCTGCGCCTCATCTCCCCGGCACCCACATACGCTGTTTTCCCCGATGTGGTAGCAATCTCATACCTGCTCTACCAGAAACAGCCACAGAGCGTCGCCCTCCTCTGAGAGAGCAAAGGCGTCCGTTTTTACCACGTTCTGACTGGACCCAAGGATTCTGATACCTGTTCAGGTTCCCTCCGGCAGGACTCCACCCCCCGCAGTTGGAGTTTATAACATCCGATCGCAGAAACTGCAAAGCCACCAGAACTGACGGGGGAACAGTCTCCTCCCCACACGCACCCCTCTGTCCCTGCGCCCACCGTTCCTCGGCACCAGTGAAGACCTCGGAGCTCGTGAGACTAAGTTCTCTGCGAGGACTGGGGCAGGACCTGCTCATTTCCATGGTCCCCAGGATGCTGGCGGAGGGTGGGCGCTCAGAAATGCCTGAGACCTGCCCTGGATGCCCGCCGGGCCCCAAGCAGTGGGGCAGGTGGGCCGGCCAAGCTCCGGCGTGCTGAGCTTTCCCACGCAGGCTCCCACGCAGCTCACGTACCCCAGGCACTGTAGCAACAGGGTCAGAGTGATTTATCCAAACTACAAAGATCACACGCAACTCCGGCGTCTACCCGAAAGATCACCACCTGCAGTAACGCAGAGCGGCTCCCGAAGGTAAGGGTGACCCCGGGGCAACTGAGGCCTGTAGCGGACACATAGGACTATGGGCCACGACAGAAGCCTAGTGGGTACTCCTCCACTCCCACGGTGCACGCAGGACGACGGGGTGGGCCTCTCTGGGCCTGGGGAAGCTACCTTAGCCCCACCACACTGGGATGCCCCCTGAAGTCCCAGGAAACATCCACAGAGCCTAGGACCACAACGGCCCGAGAGCTGATGCAGACACAGGAAGGTGACGCGTGACTTCCCTGCCTGCTCGCTGTAAGGAACTTTGTGCTCACCCCGCAGACTGGACCCCGCGTCAGCGTGAAAGGTGGTGGGCAGCGGCCACACTGGATTTGAAATCCCACCTCAATCAGCCCTGGAAATAGTACAGAGCAAATCACATACCACTAGGAAGAAATGGAAACAAAAACAGTATTAACAATGGAGTGCACTTGTGTTGAAATATCAAGCAGCAAGAAAGAGCTGCAGCCCCAAAGTTTGGGAAAGCTTGTCACCAAAGAAACATACTGCTGTCCATGGTGGCACCAAAGAGAAAGCAATCAGAGGAAGCCTTCCTCCCTCTCCAGTGGAAATGCAAACTCTTACCACCTGGAGTCAGGGCACCCAAACCCACGTTGTAAGCTCAAGAAACAGATATAAACTATTCTGTATTAGTCATATACAGAGAGCTATTTACAGGGACCCATCGATACACAGTTACGCTATTTACAGGGACCCATCGATACAGTTATGCTATTTACAGGGAGCTATGCATACAAAGTTACGCTATTTACAGGGACCCACGGATACAGTTATGCTATTTACAGGGAGCTATGCATACAAAGTTACGCTATTTACAGGGACCCACGGATACATAGTTACACTATTTACAGGAACCCACGGATACACAGTTACACTAT
>JAPYYM010001456.1:0-13458 GCA_028534135.1 Potos flavus | reverse complement strand
GTCCGGCCCCTGCTCCCTGCCGTTCTCCAGGAAGGAGCCCAACCTAGGAATGAGGCCCCGGCCCTGATCACTGAGAGACCCTGGCCCGCTGTCCGGTTCCCTGTGGGCCCCAGCGTCCCTCTCCACAAGTGCAGGGGGCTGGTTCCGTCCCAGCTGCTTACCCGCAGCGGCCCCTCTGAGGCCCCCATCTCTCCCCCCGCCTCTCTGCAGACTCAGAGAACAGCTACAGCCTGAGCTGCGGCGTCCCGGGTCTCCAGGGCAAGACGCCGCCGAAGCGGAACAGCACCGCCTCTGGCGCGGGGCCCAGCTGCTCAGGTAGCCCCGGCCTGTCCCTGCCGCCCGCGCCCCGGTGCCGCCCGGACCTTGCGGCCAGCCCCCGAGCGGGACGGGAGGGAGGGAGGGCCGCTGCCTAGGGAAGAGCTTCCTGGCCTGGGGCCGGCCCAGCATGGTCCGGGGTGCTGGCGAGCTGACAGCAGGCCCGGGACCTCTGGGCCACACGGCGGTGCTGCGGTGACTCTGACATGCTGGGACTCCACGAGTCTCAGACTCCGTTCTAGTGAAGTGAGTCACCTCCGCTGTGACCCCGAGGTCCCAGAAGGCCCGTGCCCTTCGGGCCCCACCAGCCGGGTCCCGGTCCACGCAGCACAGCCAGCAACCCTGCCCGCAGGCGTGTCTTCGGCCACTTGGCCTATTCCGGAAGCTGAATTCGATGCCCCGGGGGCATCGGTGTGCATGTAACGCATGCAGGACGTGAGGCTGAGATCTGCCGTTGTCAGGTGCTTTATCCAAGCAGCTGGGATTTGCTCTTGGGAGGAATCAGCAGTTCGGGGCATCTGTCTTATTTCAAAGCCCCTTCCCTTCCTTGCTTCCCTCTCTCTTCTGTTCCGCCCCCTTTTCTAACCACATGAGCCACATGAACTGGTCTGGGCGATGGGGGAAGAGTTGGGAGGCCTGCCTCTCCTTCTGCACAGAAGACCCCCGGCCGGGCGGCCCCCGGCTTGAGCGTGGCCCCAGCATCTACGCTTCCACCTTTTCCAGGCCGGACAGGGAGAAGACTGAGACAGCGGGGTTCCCCCAGCCCCAGCCCCCAGTGACTTGGTCCCACTAGCCGCCCCCTCCCGCTCAGGCACTTCCTCTGCGGCCCCCGGCCCCACCAGCTCCCTGCCCATGGGAGAGGCTGCCACCTGGGGGGCTTGGGCTTTCCCCAGGCGCACCGGCCCCCGTCAGGCAGAAGGCCCGCTTCAAGATCCGAGACGCCAAGTGCCACCTCCGGCCCCACAGCAGGGAGCCAGCAAAGGAGGTCCTGAGGCAGCTGCTGCTGGGTGAGTGGGCTGCCACGGTGCCAAGCCACACAAGGGGCGGAGGGGGTCCCCGTGCCTGAGAGCTGGGAGCCCAGGGTCCAGCGGGGCTGGGTTTCCAAGGATGGGGGCCTCTTTTTGTCCTCACGATCATGGTCCCTGAGCCCTAGAAGCCAGGCCTGGAGCACTGTAGACAGCGGTGGTGTCCCTTGGGAAGAAGGCCAGCATTTAAGTGGAAAATCTGGGTCCCCCAGCATCCCGGGGGCCCACCGTCCCCACCCAGGGTTAGATGAGCGTCCCCGGGGCAGGTGTTGGCGTGCAGCCTGACTGGACGGCCTCCCAGGCCTCACTCGGTGGCTCCTTCTTGAATGCGGGAGGCCAAGAAGGGCGTTCCAGGCTGGAGGGTAACACGGGGAAAGCTCGGTGAGGAGGGCCCAGGAGAAGAGCGTCCCAGCTGTTTCCACGAAGATTCCCGAACACCTTAGGATGCCTCCCCAAAGCTAACAGAGCGCAGCACTCGGGCGGACCTAACGTGGGCCGAGCCCCACGGAGCCGAGCTGCCCAGCGTCGCTAAGCAGGTTTGCACGAGTGCCTCCGTGCGCAGCAGTGTGGACTCAGACGGCTGGGGCGGGGTCTGGCCCAGCCACCAGGCCCTCAGGAGACCTCGAGCCAGCCTGGCCTCCAGCCTCGGTTTCCCCTTCTGCACCAGGCTATTAGGCAAAGGAGTCTAATGAGAAGCCTCGCTGCTGGTAATCTGTGTGCAGGGCTCCCTAGGACCCTGCTTCCTGCCCTGTGCCATAGCGGTCCCTTCTTTGTCCAGAAAACTGCCATCTGACCTTTGTGACCCTCAAATGTGACTCCTCCAAGAAGAGGCGCCGTGGCAAAAAGTCCCCATCCAAGGAGGTGACCCACATCACAGCGGAGTTCGAGGTGGAGACGAAGATGGAAGAGGCGTCAGGTGCGTGAGGCCGTGGACGGCCTCGGGGAGGACAGGGGCCCGGGACGGGCGGCAGGGTCTGCTGGGCGTGAAGCTGGTGACCACCTGAGCTGCGGCTACTGGAGCCCGAGGCCAGCCAGGCAGGGGAGGGAGGCGCCGGGTCGCCCGGGATGGAAGAGGACGCCCAGGGCGATGAGAGGCACGGGGCTCAGGGGCCCACAGTGACGGCCGCACGGCCTCTCTCCACCCCTTTATACCCTCGCTGGGGCCTGGAAGGGTTCGTGCCTAGAGTTTCTAAAATGACTGAGCCAAGGGCCTATCTTCCCCAGGTTCCAGAAGGGGCTCATAATCCTGGCTTGTGTTTCATACCAGTGCTTTCCTCTTGGCTGTACAGGGGTGTCGGGTTGCGACAGAGGAGTTGAGATCCGTACACGGACACGTGCTGTGGGTGCTGAGGCCCGGGCACTGTGGAAAGAGGGGACCAGACCCGGCTCCTCGGGCTGGCAGCACTCCCAGTCACGGGGAGGCAGACCTACACACAAACTAGCCAGTGCCAAGGGAGACCCTGGGTGGTGGGGGCGTGAGAGCAAACAGGACACGGAGCTGGGAGGTCTCCCCAAGAGAGGGGTCCAGGAAGTCTTCCCAGAAGAGGTACCATTTGAATCAGGACTTAAAATCAAAGCTCACCAAATAGAGGAGGTGGCAGGGAATGGCATTCAGGCAGAGGGAATGGAATAGGCAAAGGCACGGAGGTCAGAGGAAATGGGGTGTGCTCAGGAGGCGGTGAGCCAGACAGGGCGGCTAGGAAGCGGAGTTCACAGTGGGTGTCGGAGGTTGGGGGTGAGGCCTAGCAAGGCAGGCAGGGGCCCCACTACAAGGGCCTTGGAGCCCAGGCCAGAGAGCTAGGCATTATCCTGGGAACGGTGGAAGCCTTGAGGGTGTGGGGGGGCAGGGAGGAGCGTCCGCCCATGAGCTGTGTCTGGGGGAGGTGACGCGTTGCTGCGGCCGAGGCCCGCTTTCTCCTCCGATCTGCGGTGTGGCCTTGAGCAGGTCACCCCTCTCGGACCCTCAGTCTCCTCCTCGGTCGGATGGACGTCACAGCGGGGCCTCGGCCCCCGGCTGCTGCGCGAACGTGCTGGAGGCAGAGGCCTAGGGGGTGGGGGGGAGGCTCGGGGAAGAGGCCACTCCGGGGGGGCGGGGTTGCGAGTCACCGTCCCTCCCGCCCCCGCAGACACCTGTGAGGCTGACTGCATGCGGAAGCGCGCCGAGCAGAGCCTGCAGGCCGCCATCAAGACTCTGCGGAAGTCCATCGGCCGGCAGCACTTCTCCGTCCAGGTCGCAGGCACAGAGTACGCGATGGCCCAGTGGCCGGCCAAGGCCCTGGAGGGCCAGGGGGCGTGCGGCACAGGCCAGGTGTTTCAGGACGGGAAATGCGGTGCGTCCCTGCCCGTGGCCACTGGGATGCCCACTCGGCAAGCCTTCTCTGCCCTTCCTTCCACGGGGGGCCCGGGGCAACGGACACCCTGGGAGGGGACAGCGAGACGAAAGCCTGCCAGGGAGAAGCAGTCCCGTGCTCATCGTCATGGCTGTCATTTGAAGAGCACTTCCCTGGTGCCAGGCCCTGAGCGAGGCTCTTGCTGGGCAAACATTTGCATACACGACCCTCGCCCCAGTCCTGAGGACGTGTGGGACAGGGAGAGCGCGGGCCAGCTCGGCTGCAGCAGAGAGGCAGGAGGGGGACGGGGACTAGTCTGTGTGGCTAGGGAGGGCTTCCCAGCAGAGGCACCGTGCGAGCTGAGGGCAGAGGCTGAGGGCCACCCGGGCTGAGCACAGGCTGCGGGGAAGCAGGCGAGGCCCGGCCCATGGCAGGAGCTCGGGCGGGGCAGCCAGCCAGGGTCCAGGCCCGGGAGGCCGGGGACTTGACCAGAGCCCCAGGAGCTGGCCTGCTGAGAGGGGATGGGTCTGGAGACAGCCTCGTGTGGCTGCCTGCAGGAGAACGGACAGAGCCCTTGTTCTGCTGGGGTTCATGTTTACCAGGGAAGGAAGGCAGCCGGTAAGCAAGCATACCCACATACCATATCATACCACACGGCACCCACACCCACACCCACACCCACACCCACACCCACAGCCGCCTCGGGGCCTTGCGGGCCACAGTGCTTCTCTGGTGCGGTGGAAGCCACGGGAAGGTTCCAAGCAGAGGAGCAACCTTATCACTCTCTCATAGGGGGAGGCTTCCGCCCGCGAGGACCGGGGAAGGGAGGCCAAGCGGGCGTCAGTAGAGCCTTGGGGGCGGGGGGAAGCTGGAAGCAGGTCAGGAAGGAACGAGACAAATTGAGAGAGCACTCTGGAGGGGTGGCTGGGAGGAAGGAGGCTTCAAGGGCAGCGCCCGGGGGCTGCGGGGCAGAGGCGGCATCATTTTCGGATCTGGAGAACCTGGGGAAGCCGCGGCCAGTGGAGACGAGTGTCTGTACTCGCTAGCTCAGCCGCACGTGAGTCATCGCTGTGAAGACGTGGAGTGGTTAGGGTGGCCGGAGCCACAAATCTGGGGCGCAGCGCATGGGCTGGGCCGGAGAGATAGAGAGGGGGGATTTAGGGGTGTGGGGGGAAGGAAGGACTCTGGCTCTAGCAGCGGAGCGAGCATGGCAGGAAGGCAGGGGCCCTTATGATGTCATTCTTTTATTTTTTTAAAGATTTTATCTTTTTATTTACTTATTTTATCTTTTTTATTTATTTGAGAGAGAGAGTGCACACCGAGGGAAAGGGGCAGAGGGAGAAGCAGACTCCCCACTGAGCAGGGAGCCTGATGCAGGACTCAATCCCAGGACCCCGAGATCATGACCTGAGCCGAAGGCCAATGTGCAATGAACTGAGCCACTCAGGCGCTCCATTCTTCTATTTTTTTTTTTTAAGGTTTTATTTATTTATTTGGCAGAGACACAGCGAGAAAGGGAACACAAGCAGGGGAGTAGGAAAGGAAGAATCAGGCCTCCCACCCAGCAGGGAGCCCAATGCGGGGCTCGATCCCAGGACCCCGGGATCATGACCCGAGCCGAAGGCAGATGCTTAACGACTGAGCCCCCCGGCGCCCCTTTCTGTTTTTAGTAGCTTATTTTGAAATCATTTCAAACATTCAGAAATACTGCCAGGCAGAACAAGAAACCTCCATGGTTTCTTCATCCGGGTTCCCCTGTGTGCTGCCCCGAGCGCGTCCAGCCCACGCTGCTCATTCCGGTTCCCCCGGTCTTCCCACAGCGTCCCGGTCCCGCGTGGTCAGTGTCCTGTCTCCCCAGATTCCTTCAGTGTGGAGCAGTCCCTGGCTCTTGCCCTGCCTCGCCTGCCCTGCTGCTGTAGGATGACCCTCATGGGGCTGCATCCCCCGTTTCCGTGACCTGCTGGGCGGGTGGTCTGGGCAGGAAAACCCCACTCGATGCTTGCTCTTCAGCGCCCCCGTCAGGAGGCGCAGGATACTGACCCAGGCCACCACGGGTCCCTCCACCTCCCCTTTCCTTCTGCCATTGAGGCGAGTTTGCTGGGGATGGAATTCTTAGTCTATACCAACAAACTGCTCCGTATCAGACATCCTGGCCCCCAGCAGCAGCCATCGCACTCGGTGACAGCTCCCACCAAAGCAGCCACGTCTCCGATGGTGGCTGGACGGTATTCTCTAGTCCCGCCAGCCCTTGTCCCTGTGCGTTAGTTAGTGTTCTCCTGTAAGGAAGAGCTTTTCCTCTGCCTCACTTACGGATGTGTCTGAACATCTACATGTCTGCGTATTTGTATCAGTGTGGACTCCGAGACTCCTCTGTTCCTCACTGGGCTCTAATCCAAGCCTAACATTACTTAGCTCAGGGCTCAGATCATTCCCGGTGTAAGGTTCCCCGTCAGGCCGGTTCCCCCGTCCTTTGGACATGCCCCATGCCCCCATCACTCGCTGAGGATTCTCGGGCACCAAACCTGTACTTTCCCTGCCCCAGCCTTCGCAATCAGGGACCCCGGGACCCCTAGAGGAGGAAAATATGCAGAAGCCGAAGCTGGGGTCCTCGTTGCTACTGCAGTGTCCTTGCTTCCAGGCTCTCTGATTGGACGGAACTAGAGAGTAAGGGCGTGTATTAAACATGGGCGTACTTATGTATTTGCATAGGTCTTGTGGGTACATAGGGGTGTGTGTGTGTGCATGTGTGTGTGTTTTATAAAACCATGTATTCACACCAATACCTCCAATCCAATAGCTCAGGGTTCTTTCTAACCTCCCCTCTTTCCAAGTGTCTAAATTTCTTCTCCAGAGAAACTTTCGGTTCCCTCTCTCCTTATTTTCTCGGTCAGTCTTCTTACTTGTCAGTTTGCTACGTGCAGCCGACCACACGGGCTCTGGACGACCCTCCGCCACCAGGCCTCCCTGCCCCCGCCTCTGTCACTCTCCCTCGCCCTCTGCACTGTCCCCAGACGGCCACTCCACCCCACAGGGAAGGAAGGGGGAGGGTAGGAAATCTGGGTTTGGACAAAATGCCCATGGGACGGCCAGGAAACTGTTGGGACACAGGCTGAGGGGTCAGGGCTGGAGGGCAGGACGCCGAGCAGAGAGCTAAGGGCTGAGCAGGAGCATCGAGGATGGGACTGGAGACGAGGGGCAGGCCTCCGGGCTCTTCACAGATGGCTGCTGCCTTGCTCCTACACCCAGCTCTTCTGAGACGGCTCTGGGTCCCTCTGGGATCTTCGAGCCACAGGAATAAGGGATGTGCTCTATCTGGGAGGACAGAGCTTGGGTTTGAATTACCAGGAGACAGAGCACCTGGCCACCGCCCCCCAGCTCTGCCCCCGGCAATCTCTCCACTTTGCCTCCGCAGTGGCCTGCGCGCCTGGCACCTTCTTCAGCGGAGAGCCTGGCCAGTGTGTGCCTTGCGCGCCGGGGTCCTACCAGGACGGGGACGGCCAACTCAGCTGCACGCCATGCCCCAGCAGCGACGGGCTCGGCCTGGCTGGTGCCCGCAACGTATCCGAATGTGGAGGCGAGTGCGGGTGCCCCCTGGAGGGAGGAGGGGCTGGGAGTTGTGGTGGGGGTTCCGGGGCACCTCCTGTCTCTATTGAGGTCCCCAAAGCCAAGGCCCGGTCCCTAGTGATACTCTGTAAAGCTCTCTGCCACGTGCAGAGCCTGGCACGACTTCCAGGCTGCCACGCTCACACAGGGCACTGGGGCCGCAAAGCATCTGTGTGCTAGCGAGCCCCGGGCTGGGCCTCGTGCAGCGGAGAATAGCAGCACGTGGTTTGGAAAGGACTTTACAGTTTATAAACACGTGGCCGTTTACGGGTCCACTTACCGTCTGTCATGGAGGTACGTAGTGCCTTGTGGTTGACCAAACGTGATACATGGTATCGAGCCGTCCTCGATTGTTCTCTATGTGAAGAGCTTTACAGTTTGCCCTAACGATGGTTTGGGAAGCCCTTTCACCGTTTGCCAAGCACAAGTTGGTTTGCAAAGAGCTTTTCCATTTACTACCTCACTTAACCACATCTGCGGTATGGGCTCACACCCCCACCCATCAGCCTCCCTTCTCCGGCCCTCGTGGGGACCGCCCAAGACAGCGGGTGGGGAAAGGTGTGCCTGTGAGGGTCAGTGGGTGGGATCCTTAGGACAGTGGGGACCACCAGCCAGCTTCTTCTGGGCTACAGAAGAGATCAGCGCCCAGCCCTGAGTCCCTGCAGGCTCGCTGGCTGTGCCCTCCCAGAGTGTGGTCTCTGCCCTTAGCAGGGCCAGTGACTGAGAGCAGAGAGCAGCCCCTGGTGGGAGCAGATAATTCAGGGTCTGGGCCGAGAGGGCCCCCAGCCTACCCCTCACTCAATGCCAAAGCACCCTCTGCCTCCCGACTTAATGCGGGGTGTGTCGTCCCCTCCCTGTCCCAGCCATGCCCTCAGGGACCTCACAGACCACCCCCCCCAGCCCTGCAGACGGACAAGGCCGGTCAGCCTGAAGCCCAGTTCCTCACGTGGAAGGCACGGTGCGGCCCGCCCCCCCGGGGGGAGCCCCTCCAGCCTCTCCCCTCCACATGTGGGGTCCACACTTTCCAGCTGAGCAGCGAAGCTGCCTGCTCTTCAACCCGTAGCCCTTCTCACTAGTGGGAGAGGCGGAGCCAGGCCTGGCAGCGTCTGGATGGGGAGCGGGCCCGTGTGCAGCCCAGGCTCCCTCCCCCAAGTCCCCCGGCCGTACCGCCCTTCCCCAGGGCTGGTGAGGGTGGACAGCCGGGTCTGGGTCGAGGCTCCCGGACCTCCCGCCAGCCTGAGCCATGACCTCTGACCTCCAGGCCAGTGCTCCCCAGGCTTCTTCTCCCCGGATGGCTTCAGGCCCTGCCAGCCCTGCCCGGTGGGCACGTACCAGCCCGAGCCTGGGCGCACGGGCTGCTTCCCCTGCGGAGGGGGGCTGCTCACCAAGCGCGAGGGCGCAGTCTCCTTCCAAGACTGCGAGGCCAAAGGTGAGTCGGCGGAGCTGTGCGGGGACGTCCTCCCTCAACACCTTTCATTTCCCACGTGGCAGATATCCAAGGGCAGAGGGGTGGCCCGGAGCTGCCGGCAGTGGACACGGTGACCGGCACTGTGCCACACGCTAGGGCAGGGACCCCGGGGTCCCACACAAGCCCGCCCGAGGGTCTCAGATGGGAGAGCCAGGCAGGCGCAGTTACAGACGGGAGCTTTGAACCTGACTGCAGGAAAGGGTTTTTTGGAGGGAGGGGGGTGAAGAAATGCAGGGGCAGTGGGGCAAGGTCGGACGTCTCACCTTACCTGGAGACCCTCCCTTTGGGGCTGTGGGGGTCCTGCCGTCCAGCCGCACCTTCCCCTCCATGGTCACCGAATCCCCCTGATGGGACTGCCTCCCCTTCCGCTCGCTCCCGCCCTGCCAGGGGCCTTTCGGACAACTCTTCCCACCCGCTGACCCTGATATTCTTGGGAACAGACAGACTGAAACCTCCCTTCTAGAAGAGAAAACTCCACCTCCCTCCAGTTCCTGCCAGCATCTCTCCTCCTTACTGTGAACCTTGTAGAAAGAGTGTCTGGACTACACTTCCTTGCCCCTTGCCCTCTCCCGAACCCCACTAGTCAGACTCTCACCCCACTGCCCCCCGATCGTTGCTCCCATCAAGGCTGGAGCCAATTCGCTTCCCAGCCGGCATCTCCCGCAGTCCCGTGGCCTCAGGCCCCACTCAGCCTCACCCACCCACTCCTTGCCTAGTAGTGCTGGGTTCCCCGGCCTGGGCACTCACTCTAGAGTCTGCATAGAAAGAGCATCCACTGACCCCTTTCTGTCCCCAGCCCCGCCTCTGTCCTGAACTCGATGCTACACCCTCCTGCCGGGGGACAGCCCCAATCATATCCCACGTGGCCAGAGCCCCTCATCTTGGCCATGCAGTGCCCCCCCACCCGGCTCACACCAGCTCTGTCCTGCCAGGTGCCCAAGGAGACCTTGGAGTCCCCTGAGTGCTCTCTCTCTGACCTCACATCCAGTCTGTCCGCAGCCCCTGCCGGCAGCTCTGAATGATGACCTCTCAGCACTCCACTGCTGCTCCCTGAGTCAGGCCACTGCTACCTGTCCCCCCCACCCCGAGCCCACTCCCGGAGCAGCAGCTGGGACCATGCGGTGGCTCCAGATGCCCTCCTCCCTCAGAGCAAAGCCTAGCATGACCCCCGGACCCAGATGCTCGTCACCACGGCCTGTGACCTCCCCTCTGGCCACGCCTGCTCCCTCCCCCCAGATGCCTCCCAGCCGGCTCCGCACTGCTCAAGCACCCTGCCCCCAGCGGCCCACGCCCGGCCTTCCAGCTGCTCATGCCCCATTTCTTGCCCCCGAGCACACGCCCCTCAAGGGGGGCCTCAGTCTGCGGAGCTCACTGCCCAGCTCCCGGGGGCCCCCACGCTCCGCACAGCCGTGGACACGACCTGGTGCGGGTGATGGGAGGCCACCGGGTGGTAAAGAAGGGCCTTGAACTCGGCACCAAGACAGACCTCAAGGGCAGGGAGGCTCCGGGGAGAATGCCCTGCCCTTTCCCACCTGCCCCACCACCACCCACAGTGCACTGCTCCCCGGGCCACCACTACACCACCACCACCCACCGGTGCATCCGCTGCCCCGTGGGCACCTACCAGCCCGAGTTTGGCCAGAACCACTGCATCGCCTGCCCGGGCAACACCAGCACGGACTTCGATGGCTCCACCAACGTCACACACTGCAAAAGTAGGCACAGCTCTCCCCGCGGCCAGGGGGGCGGGGAGCAGGGGGGTGGGGCAAGCAGCTCTCTGGGGGGGCGGGGAGCATGGGGGCGGGGCGAGCCCTCACCCCACACGGTGCCCACGGGACCCTGGGGACCCCGGCCGGCTCCAGCACACCCGCACGTCCGCTCAGGGTGACGCCTGCGCCTCTGTGCCCGGGGGCCCTGCCCGGGGCTCCGGGTCTGGGCGGGGGGGGGGGAAGCCGGGCCGAACCGCGCCGGGGGGCTGCGGGGCAGGGGCCGAGGGCCCGGCCGGGCGGCTCGGAGGGCACGTGCGCGCGGCCGGGCTGCTACGCGGACACAGGCCAGCGCAGGGGACAGGAAGCAGACACGAAGCGTGGACAGGTGCGGAGGCACGGGAGGAAGCCCGGGCGGCCTCCTCGTGTCTGTGAGAGGCGCGGCTTAGCCCCGAGAGATGGGGGCAGCGTAAGATGCTGTGGGAAGTAGCTACCCCCAGCCCTCATTTAGCAAGTTCTCCAGGCATAACAGACTTGACCTTAGATACTTTTAATTCATTTTTTGGAGTCCTCTGGGACAGATTTTCTGGTACTGTCCCCGCCCCCAATCAGCTTCTAGCCAGTTACCCCTTTCCTGTTCTGCTGGCGATGTGTGGGACAGCCCAAAGGCCGGTGACGGGGACGTAAGCCTAGAGTGGAAGCTGCCCCAGTCCCCCAGGGTGGCCCCCGGGGCTCGTGGCCTCTGGGGACAGAAGAGCAGGCACAGTGGTGGGGCTCCACGGAGAAAGGGTTTGAAACGTCCTCCTGAGTAAAAGCGGAGAAAGCAAATAGGAGGGAAGCTTCTGGAAGATAAGGTAAACATGAGAAGTTTCCCTGAAATTTCAATGTGAGGTGTTTCATAAATGAAAAGGCATAAGAAAATTGTATATATTTAGTATTTCCGTTCCGTTCTCTTTGCAGAGCTAAGATGACTTCCTTTGTAAGGTTGAGGCTGGGAGCATTTAGCTCATAGAGATGTCGCATTCGGCCTCGTGAGGGTTACGCAGCTTAGCTACGAAGGGAAGCATGTCTTTGTCCTCACCGTGCTGCCTGCTTGTCCCAGAGCCTTCCGGCTGGGCGGGGAGGGCGACCGCACCGGGCCCCCGGCAGGCACTCAGGAAACATGGAGGGCGTGGAGGGAGAGAGGAGGTGGGCGCTCACTGAGTGGGGGGTTCGCCGAGCTTTCACGCCGGCCACCTGCAGGAGCAGGACTGGCAGGGGAGCCGACACCGGGCGGGCCTGTCACAGGGTGCCCCCCGGGAAGACGGCCCTGTGGGCAGAGTGGCCCAGGGCCGTGCCGGCTGGCGGGGAGGCCGGTGGAGGCAGCCACCTGTGCTGCCCGTCCCCCGTGCGGCAGGCCTGAGCAGGCCCGCGCGGCCCCGGTGCCCACAGACCAGCACTGTGGCGGCGAGCTCGGCGACTACACAGGCTACATCGAGTCCCCCAACTACCCCGGTGACTACCCGGCCAACGCCGAGTGCGTGTGGCACATCTCACCGCCCCCCAAGCGCAGGATCCTCATCGTGGTCCCCGAGATCTTCCTGCCTGTTGAGGACGAGTGCGGCGACGTCCTGGTCATGAGGAAGAGCGGTACGTGTGGGTCGAGGCGGGACAGCGGAGGGGCCACCCAGGGTCACCCGTGGGGGGGGGGGGTTGCAGCCACCTCTGATCCAAAGGGCTCTGTGCCACGGTGTGGCGAGAGTGGGGTGCGCCCTGAGTGTGGGAGCCAGGGCCGGGTCGGGTCCAGTCTCCACGCTGACCACAAGCTAGTCTCATCCTGGGGGTCCCACCTGTCCTGCCAGGCCCCCCAGGGTGAGGCCCCGGGAGCGACCCCCACTCCGCCTGCCTCCTGCTCCCTCTGAAGCTCTGGGCACACCCACAAGACGCCCCCGGGTCAGACAGCCCGTCCCTTCCCCTCTGGGAGTTCCAGCCTCTTGGAACCCCCATCAAGGGGCCACGAGCAATGGGCCGGCCCTCAGCAGTGGGTGAGGACAAGTGTGTGCCCAGATGGCCACAGCAGCAAGAAAGGCAGGGAAGCCTCTGGGTCCCCCCACGAACCAGGCTGAGTCCCTAACAGCAAGTGAGCAGACCAGGACCCCTCACTGCTGTCGTCGGGTCACGGTGCCCCCAGGGAGCACACCCCGAGTCGGATCATCAGGGAAGGAGGAGGCAGACGCAAGCAGACACAAAGCACTCCTGCCCACTTTGGTCTGGAATGTGTCTGAGGCACAGAGACTGAGCAGAGGAGAGAGAGATCGAGGGGGGTTCTGTCCACTCTGTTTCCTTGTTCTTTGTTACCGCGTGCAAGCGTCGGCCACTCCCGTGTCGCTGATAAGCCAGGAAGCCTGAGGCCAGAAAAGGCAGGGCACCTGCCCACGACGCCACAGCCAGTCAGAGCCCAGCCCGGGACCATCTTCCCCGCCTCCACTGTCACCAGCCTCCCTAGTCCCCAATGTCCTCCCTCCACCGTCTGCCCACAGGGCAGGAGGACAGCTTCTCCCACCCTCAGGGCACCTCGGGAGGTGCTGCCCGGGGAGCAGTGAGGAGGTGGGGCACCCTTTGGCCAGCCCCACCCACCCCAGGGTCAGCAGGCTCACCCTTGTTCATCTGCTCACAGGGAGAGGGAACTTCCCAGCTGTGACCCTCCACCCCAGCCCTGGCTTGTGCTGGGTGCGGGCATGAGCCTATCCTGGAGGAGCAGTTGTCTGGAGAAAGTGACAGCCCGACAGAGAGGGGCAGTGACCAAGGGTTCACCAGGGCAGAGCAGGAACATGGTAGTGTGAGGATGGAGCAGTCAGGGAGGCTTCCTGGAGGAGGAGGCACAGAAACCTGCTCTGAGGATGAGTAGGAACTGGGGTTGAGGGTGGGGACTGGCATTTGAGACAGAGGGAACACAGGTGGAACCTAGAGCTGGACTGTTTGGGGGACTGGGTGTGGGAACTGGGCGGCTGACCTGGTGGGGGAAGCACACG
>JAPYYM010001455.1:0-13458 GCA_028534135.1 Potos flavus | reverse complement strand
CTGACAAAGCCAGGAGAAGAAAGGCCCATGTGATAACCAGGCTTCAAGATGGCCCCGGGGAGTCTCGCCTCCTGCTGTTCACACCCTGGTGTGGGTCTCTCCAACACTGACCTGTGTAACCCAGAGGATATTAGGAAACTGATGGAGTGTCGCTCTTAAGGCTAAATTGTACGAGTCGTTGCGGCTCTGACCCCACACTCTCTTGGATAACACTCTGGGTGGAGCTAGCCGCCATGATGGGAGGACCAATGGAAAGGCCCAGGTGTCGAGGAACTCAGACTCTTGCCAAAAGGCAGTGAGAAACAGAGACTTCTTGGTACTAGGCCTGGGAGTAAGACATCTTGGAAGTGGATCCAGCAGCTCCCATCAAGCCTTGAGATGACTTCAACCCCAGCTAATGCCCTGACTCACAAGAGACGCTGTTCCAGAACCCCTAGCCGCTAAGCGCCTCCTGCATTCCTGAGGTACGTGAGATAATACACATTCGGTGTAGCTTTATGTCATGAAGTCTCAGCGCACTCTGTTATACAGCAACAGACACCCAGTGGAAAGAAGGTCAAGGTCAAGATAGGTATGATTCCAGCCATGGAGATGCCAGGGAAACCGAGCTTCCTTATGCTCCATGATCTCCACTATTTCTGAGAAGGAGAAGGCAAGCCCATGTGCTGGATTTTGGATGATGGAGGTGGGGTGGGGGGGTTTGCAGGTGATGGAAGAGTCACCACAACCTTTAGGAAGAAGGAAGAAGGAGTCTGGAAGGTCAGATCCTCTCTGTGTCCGACCGCGGTAAACCGGTACGGGTATTGATATTACTGGTTTCCCGGTAGTAAACTGGGCTGGTGTTGATGAAGAGGATAATGACCTTTGGGGAGCAGGCTCCTGGTTCCCGAGGGTAGACCCCTATTATCTGGTCAGTTCTGGGTGCAGGAGGCAAGCTGCCAGAAAGGAAGACGCGGGGAAAGTGAGAGGCTGAGGCCGAAAGATAAGGGAGGGGAGGGCACGTCGAAAGGGCAGCTGCCTCATGGTTCAAGAGGTCTGACGGTGACATAACCAGACAGAGAGATAGAACTGGCAAAATCTTTGTACTGTTCTTTCCTTCTTTGTGTCCTTTCTCTTTTTTAAAGATTGATCGATTGATTTTAGAGAAAGAGAATGAGTGAGGGGAGAGGCAGAGGGAGAGAGAATCCCAGACTCCCCACTGAGCAAAGAGCCCAATGCAGGGCTCAATCTCATGCCCCTGAGATCATGACCTGAGCAGAAACTAAGAGTTGGACGCTCAACTGAGTGTGTCACCCAGGTGCCCCATGTGTCCTCTCTTCTTGCTTGTTTCTGTGTCTTTGTGTTGCCTTCCTTCCTTCTCTTAAAGATAAGAGATGTTTAAGTGTGTTTATTAGTGTAAAGAGAGAAGCCAGCATACAGGAAAAGACTTCGATAAAACAAAAAAAATCGTGTGTCCTTCTGAACAAAGGGCAGACGTCATTAAAGCCTCCTTGTCTTCAAGAAGGAGTCATTGAGTAATGGTTGAGTGTCTACTGGGGTCCCTCCCCTTCCCGTGCAAGAGCCTGGGTGTGCCGAAGTAAATACACATAGCTTCTCAGCCCTAATCCTGGGTCTAGCAGGGCAATGGCCAAAGGTCTGTACAAACACGTCTTTGCAGTCCGTGAGAAGAGCCCCCGAGATGAGCTGGGTACAAGCCCAGATCAGCACAGGAGGCCCGGCCGGGGTGGGGCAGACCCCCTGAGCCCCCCGGGACTCAGATCTTCACTGTCGATAACCACAGGCTCCAGCTACCTCCTGCATGTCATAAAAGGAGACTTGTGTCTCTCCGTTGTCTCCTCCCAGAGTGTACAGAAAATACCTTTTATTAAACTTCCCCAGAACAAAAGCATCAAGCACAATCCGTGTGTGCTAGGAACATTCGTGGGCTTCTTTCAAATGCCGGTGCGCTCTCGGCTTTGTCACAAGGGGTCTGTATGCATCTGGTTTCTTAGATCAGAACAAAATCCTCCTCTCCCTAAAGAAGGCCCCTCCTCACCAAACTCTCCCTTCCAGCGGAATTTGCCCCCAGCCAACAAGGGATCAGGTTGGCAAGGAACACCTTCTATCAGCTCTGCAAACAAACACTGCCCTGATTCCAAAGGCAGGGAACCACCCTAGTAAAGGTGAGACCCTGTTACTGAAAGTCTGTAAATGAGATCGAGTTCAGGCCTGGGATCTTTCAAACCAGGGCTCCAGGAAATGGAGATCCTGCAGGGATCCCGCTGCCTGCCTGGGAGAGCCAAAGAAGGCCTCAGAAAACCCTGGGGGATGTTGTGTCCGCCCCAGGGGCGTAGCACGCGTGCTAAATGTGGTCTTGAATTTCACGGTTGGTGGACGTTAACGGTGTCATTTCGAATCCAGGATGGGTCCCTGAGAAAAACCGCTTCTGCTCTATTTTGATGGGAGGGCGCTGAGCGCATGTACACTCTCCCTCCCCAGCCTCCCCTTAGCCAAGCCGAGTCAAGAGAAAAGCCAAGTTGTAATTACTAAAAGGATATATGTTTCGTCTCTTCGTGTAAGCATCTAGTTCCCTTCTTGCATATCAGGAGAGAAATGCTATTAAAAATGTGAACCTCTCATCCTCTGAAACGGATGCTGGAGATTTCGGACGTGTTTGTTTCCCGTGGAAGTTGATGAAGGTGAGACTTACCAGTTTGCATTTAATGATAAATCTAATCATTTTTTGGAAATACCATCCCGGGAGGGTGACAGCGAGCCTGGTCTGGATATGCTGCCTCCGCTGGTGTTATTCCTAAGGTTTTTTGGTTTTTTTTCCTTCCTCTGGTGGAAGGGATCTATTTTTGAAGATCTCCTGCCCCTCCTGGTTACGATACGCAGAAAGCTGCTCTAGTCAATGTGCTTGATGAAAGAGAAAATAATGAGAAAACCAACTCTGCCTAGAAGCACGTAGAAATATCGGGGCTCATTGTCCCCAAGGTGGAGGTGGCGATTCCCCCCAACAAAGTCAATATCCTGGATCAGGTGTTTGGATTAGACCCACTTGCCTGCAGAGAGGCTATCATTCGCTGGAGTAATTAAGTGTGTTTTCAAAGAGTCTGCAAATGTCAATGTTGACAGTCATGAGGAAATGAAGGGAGGCAGGTGGTGTCACTTGCCAGGTGGTCTTTGTTTATGCAGGACTGTTGTAACCTGATAACTAAGCCAGGCCACCCCAAGGCTTGGCTGTCCCCTGGCCCCGCTGCGGGCCGTCCTGGGCCACCTGACCTTCCTCCCCAGTCCGCACCTGTCTAAATCTCGAGTGGTCTTCGAGACCCAGTTCTTATTTAACCTCGACAATCAGACGTGGTTTACACAGTGGCTGACGCTCCGGGCCACTCCTTTCTGAAACGCCCCCATTAATTCTCCGCAGTGCATTCTTTGGTTCCTGTCTTTGTTGACATTTAAAATACTTTATGTAAGTGACTCTTTGTTTGGAGGCCCTTCTTTAGGCTCGATGTAGGGATATTCATGTATTTTGTTTTGTTTATTCACTCCTTGAGGGGCTTAACATTTATTTTGGTGGAGTTTAAGGTGAAGATCAACACTGACAGATATATATTTTTTTAACCACAGAGCCAGCTTTCCCGGGACTTTTTGGTGAAGGATCTGCTTTGAATCTCTTCTGTGCCACCGTGAGCTCTGTCTACTCAAATCAGGTCTATAGGATTTTAGTCACTTCGGCTCCAGCAGGCTCCATCCAGGTGGGGTTTGGGGGGATGTCTTTCCAGAGTCTGGAACACTCCTAGATTCCAGTTCCCAAGCTTAGTTTTTGCAGCTTTGTGAGTGAGCTTCTGTGTGCATTCCAAGGGGCTCTGGGGGGAGAGCAGGTGAGGCGCTCTTGTTTCTACCTAGCAACCTCCCTTCTGGGCCCTTCGGCTAGATTTTCTCTCCTGCCCCCTATGGCTTCCTCCCCTTCCTTGGAGCTCTGGTGGGCTGTGGTGCTCCGGGTTCCCATTCTTCATTTTATTTGGCGCCCCTGGCTCGGTTTCGCCCTGTCCGCGTCTCTGGCAGGCACACACCTCTATCTGCCTACGCTTGACACCATGTCCTGTGGGCCCTCGAAGTCAATGTGTCACTTGTGATGCACCACCCCCTTCCTGTTATTTCTTCTGTGGATTTTAGGCTCATGTCCAGCCGTGATTTTAGGCAGGCACCTAGAGCTGTCAATATAATTCCCAGGTATAGCTCCATTCTGGCCTTCTCTTTGCTGTCCCCTGCCGAGCCCTGGCTGGCCATCGGTTACTGTGGCTGGTTCCTGGCGGGGCACCTCCCCTCGTTTCTCACCTTACAGTTCCCCTTATACCTCTGACGGTCACCTGACACGGCTCCCAGCTTCAGCAGCGGGTCTTTGTGACTTTGGACCCACATATTTGTGGAGCCCAAGTGTACCCCGAATGCACACACGAACATACCCCCTAAACCTACATATAAAACCGGAACGAGCTTCACCGAACAATTCCCCTTAATGCATGTCATGCTCCCTGATATTCTTATTCTCTGAATCAGCCATACCTCCCAGTTTATGAAACACTCACCTGAGATGAGCCCCCCCAGTATGGCAAACAGGGGTTAGCCTAACGTGGTGCCAAGTGACCTGCCCCTTAGAACCGTCTCGTCCCCACACAGACTTGAACTCCAGCTCCCGTGAACACACCGCTTCTTCTAGAAATGCAATGAATGTACTTTCAGATGTCTATCCTTGTACCTCCCATCCACCTTCTCCCATCAAATGTTCCTCCTGGAAACCCCTATCACCATCCCAGACCCAGCTTGGAGATCCCCATGTGGACCCCTGCTTCCCGTCCTCTAGTGACCCCGAATACCTTCCCCCTTAAGTACTTCTAAAAATGAAAATAATCCATATTCTAATATTTTTCAAGGCATGACTCGTTGATATGGGTCACTGTGATGTAATAAAGATTACATCTGGTCTTTGTCCCCATCCCTGGTACAGAGATCCAAAGCCCCTGGAATTTCGTAATAGAAGGGTCTTTTGATAAAGAACACTTTGACCACACCCACATTTATGCTAATTAGGTGGGACCTTAGGTAGAGGGGCCGGGGAGGGGGGAAGGGGGAAGGGGGGTAGGTGACCACTCTGGAAAGATCAAGTCTGGAATTGAGGGTTGGAACTTTTGAGCCCCACACGGAGGGGTGGGCAGGAGATTAAGTTTAATCATATGGCCAGTGGTTTAATCAATCGTGTGTAGGTAATAAAACACCAGGTAAAAATACAGAACACTGAGGTGTGAGGGAGTTTTCTGGTGGGTTCTGGGAGGGTGGTGTGCCTGGATTCCAGGAAAGGACATGGCAGCTCCGTGCTGTCCTCCCCGAGACTTTGCCCTGGGCATCGCTTCATTGTGGCGTTCATCTGCATCCTTTTATTTTTAGTTTATTTATTTATTTATTTATTTAGTCTGTATCCTTTAAAATAAAACTGTCATTGTAGGTTTAGCATGCTCATGAGTTTTGTATGGCCTTCTAGTAAATCAGCAGTTGTGAGGTGGTAGGTGGTGGGAACCCCCAACTTTGTAGCCAAGTTGGACAGAGTTCCGGGGAGCTTTGGGATCCCATCCGCAGCTGGCATCTGGAGAAGGGCAGTCTCGTGGGAAACTTGCCCTTGACTTGTGAGGTCTGATGCTAACTCTGGGTAATGAGTATCAGAACTGAATGGAATTGTAACACACCCAGCAGGTGTAGGAGAATGGATTTCAGAACTGCAGGTTGTATACTCTTCTGGAAGGCTAATAAAAATGTAGATTCCAGATCCTATAGATCAGGTCATCTGGGCCAGGACGGCCCCATTTTTAAGGTGTACGTTAGTGATACTTAATATGTGTTAAAATTTGAGAGCCACTCACGCATGCATTAAAGCACATTTGTAGAATGTAAACAAACGATCAAGATGGAAACACAAATCATGTCTAATCCCAGCGTGAAAACATCGTGGCATATCTCTTCTGACTTTCCATGTAAATCCTTTTTATTATCGTTTGATCATGCAGTAGATTCAAGTTTATGTTCTGCTTTTTCCATTTAACATTCAACCAGACATATTTCTCTTGTTATGACGGACTCTTTTTAAAATAGAACTGCAGTAATCGCTTTTGCCAAAGAGCGTTCCTTTAACCATTGTGTCTCTTTGGGGGACATTTATGATATTATCAGTTTGTCATTATTATGAATTATGTTGTGATGAAATTTTTTCTCTCTGAAGCTTTTACAGGACTTGTTTTCATTACCTCAGGATTCCCAGAAGTTAGATTATTTGGTCCGTCTCTACAGATGGCTTTGGAGGGGCTGGATAAGTATGGGCCACTGGTAACTGAAGGGACTGTGTCTCCATTCGTTCTCTGGCAGTGATATATATTTGTACAAGCTTTGTTAACCTGATAGGTCAAATGGTATGTAATTATTTTAATTATATTTATTCCATCCTTAATACCGCAGGAAATTTTCCCAAGTGTTTGTTTACTAATCGTATTTCCTTTGGCGAATCCTGGTTCATGACCCCAACCTTATTCTTCCACTGGTATTTTGCTGTGAAATTAACCCTCTGTCTTCATATTTGCTACAATTACGTGTTCTTTATCCTTTCTTTATCCCTTCACTCTGAAATCTTGGTTATATCTTTAATATATCGGCATTTAAAATTTTTCTGTAGTCGTAATGGGACGTGTCTTTCCTTGGTAATTTCTTCTGTTGCTTTAAAAAGCTCATCTTTCTCCCAAGATGTGATGATTGATGGTTGTTGTCTTGTAGTTTTGCTACTTTTAACAAAATAAGTGACTAAATATGTCCTTCTAGAATCTCTCTAGGAGATATTTTGGTTACCCTATGAATAATCTCAATAAATTATTTTTCTTTTGTTTTTAAAGATTTATTTATTTGAGAGAGAGAGAGTGAGCAGGAGTGGGGGGAGGGGCAGAGGGAGAAGGAAAGAGAGAATCTCCAGCAGACTCCCCGCTGAGCACAGAGTCCGATGCGGGGCTCGATCGCAGAACCCTGAGATCGTGATCTGAGCCGAGATCAAGAGTCGGACGTTCAACCGACTGAGCCACCTTGGTGCCCCTAGATTGTCTAAATGTTATTGTTCTGAAATCATGTACTGAGGGATCTTTCCCTTTTTCTCTGATGTTCTGGGACAGCTGCTCTAACGGTCTTGGTCACTTTGCAGGACAACTGTGTGTTTACTCCATGACCCGAGGATAGGACTTGGTCATGTTCAGCTCTGCAACCCCAGAACTAAGCATAGTTCCCAGGCTCTCCAGGAAAGTTTTTGAGTGACCGTTAGAAAGTGCATAAATGTAGAAGGGAGGCAGAGCTGTGAGGGGACTGTCCCAAAAAGCAGAGCTTCCTGTATCCCGATCTTTGGACTTCATGCCTTCATATTATTAATCATATTTATTCATTTATTTATATTTTGGGGCAGGAGACTTTTTTCCCAGAAACCTCTCAGCGCATTGGCATGGCTCGTTTTGAAGCTGTTATTTTTATATTGCTGATGTGAAAGGGGTAAATATTTTTAGAAGTTCTCTCTTGCCACAAATGGAAGAAAATGGTGAGGTCCTGGAGAATTCTTATGATTTCATTGCACCGCAGAGTATGTCGGTGAGAAAAACCCACTTGCAAAAGCACCGAGGCCCCACGCTGGTCTTACAGAGGAGTCTCTAGAACTCAGGAAACACAGCGCTTCTTTTCCACATCTCACACTCTCTCCACCCCGCCCCCCAGCCCTGCCCAGGTCTCTTGCTCCTACCGACTCCCGCTTTCCCTCTGACTCTGGGATTCCCAAGGTTTCCTAGACAGGTGACAGGTGCAGGTTTCCCATTGTTCGTCTCCTCTGAGACTAGAACTACAGTGAGAGCCCCCATATCCGTCCCAAAGCTTGGCCAGCTGTTTCCTGGACGCTCTAAGGTTGGTGTCCCCAACGGACTGCAGAATTCAGGCCGGTTCTCCACCCACTCCATGTGCTGCTGCCCTGAGCGGTCTCCCCTCTCTACCCCGTCGTCACTGGTGGCTGACAACCCCGCCACCCACCAGGGCATGGGCTCTGTCCTTGCCCTCAGGGTCTCCCAGAAGTACCGGTCCATAGACACCTGCCGGGCTGCGTTGGTTCTTCCTCTGACGTGCTCATAAAATCTGCTTCCTCACCTTGAGTTAGACTGTAGTCAAATCATGGCTTCCTGCCCTCTTACCTTGACTCCGTCACCCAGTGAGTTTTCAAAGGCTGGGTAGTAAGGAGTCCTCCCCTCTCCTCGCCCCAGGCATGGAATCAGACTTCGGAAGGTGTGAAGCAAGGGTTCATGTTGAAAAAACGTGTTCTGTGCTGAATGTTTGGATAATGAAATAAATTGCCAATCGTCTGGGTAACACAGACCATGGGAGCCAAGCCGGGGACAGCTCCCTGGCGGATGGAGAGCCACGGCGACTTGAACAGGCGTGGGCAGGAGAGCTGATGGGTGTCCCGGGGTGGGGGGTGGGGGGGCCGAGCCCTGCTGGGGAGGCGGCACGCCATGTTTACGCTTATTGGAAGAACACGGGTCATGAAAGGCTGCGAAGCATCGCCCAAGCCAGTCTCCTGGCTTCATGTGTCTGTCGGTTCCCGTTATTCCAGACACTCTTGGGGCCGGGGACATGGGGGTAAGGATGGAGGCACCATCAGGCCGGCTAGGCTGTGATCGGCTGAGGATACACCACGAGGCATGGGTATTGGGTCTAGGGATGCTGGTTGGGTGGCTAGCCCAGGCAGGCAGATCCAGAAGCTTCCTGGTGAAGGGCCACCCATGCCAGCCCTGCCGATGGAGCTCTCAGTAGGTTAAAGGGCAAGTAGCATATCTCACAGAGTTCTAGAGACCCTTCAGTGAGGGAGAGGTAGG
Organism: Potos flavus; assembly: GCA_028534135.1. Lineage (NCBI taxonomy): Eukaryota > Metazoa > Chordata > Mammalia > Carnivora > Procyonidae > Potos > Potos flavus. The sequence goes on along the minus strand of JAPYYM010001455.1, from coordinate 4,540 downwards.
GCACCAGCTGGAGAGGAGGAGTTCAGGGAGAGGAAGACTTTGGGGAGACCACCTCCCACCAGCTCTGCCAGTGGGGCTCGGGTCCTGAACTCTCTAGTCGTGCTCTGGCCTGAGAAGGTAGGAACCTGGTTTCTTTCTTCCCTCCTTCCCTCCTTCCCTCCTTCCCTCCTTCCCTCCTTCCTTCCTTCCTTCCTTCCTTCCCTCCGCTTCACTTTCCCCCGCTGTGCATGTCTCTTGATAACTGAGGATGGACAAGGACTTTTTCCCGTCCCCTCCTGCATCAGTAAGTATCCCGCACATGGGAAGACAAGGGACAACTTTGCTGCTTTGAATTCTCTGCATGAACGAGCTTCCCACTGTCAGTGTGAATTTATTACAAGCCAGAGAGAGGACGTTAGCCAATAAGGATCCTTTTTCATATACTTGTAATTAATTTGGAGGTTTTAGGCGGCTTTATTGATGTATAATAACCACACAGCAACTGCCCGAGTTGGAAGCGTACAATGTGATCCATGCTGACATTTTTACGATGCAACCAACCATCCCCACAACCCACGTGGAGAACACGCCCCTCACCACCGAGGCTTCTTCCCAGCCCTGGTCCTCCCTTCCTCCCACCTGTGCCTGCCCCTCTCCCGGCCCCAGGCAGCCATGAATCTCATTTCTGTCAGTAAGATGACTTTGCAGTTTCTAGAACTGTAGGTCAATGCAACCCAGAGCAAGTACTCATTTTTATCCTGCGTCGTTCACTCCATCTCGTTGTTTTGGGACTCGTCTGTGTTATCGCGTGTGTTGGTGGCTCTTTGCTTTGCATCCCCTTGCCCGGAGGCAGCCCTGTTGTTTTGTATCCATCCACCTGTTGATGAACACTGGGTCATATCCACTTTTGGCCACGCAAATAACCCGCTGTGGGCATTTGTGTCCACGTCTTTGCATGGATATTGCTTTTTTTCTTTCTTGGGCAAATGCCTAGGAGTGGAATGGCTCTCATATGACACAAACATGTGCTTAACTTTTAAAGAAACTCTCAAACTGAGACAGGGACCATGGGAACAAGCCCGGGGGGAAAGCACTGTGCGCCTGGGACGCTTTCCGTTGGTTGTTACGGTTAAACCGCTTCCCTTAGGGAGCAGAGCCAGGACGCGCCCAGGACACGGTCCCGGGTTCTAGCTGAGCTTAGAGAACCCTGGCTCGGAAAAGCACAGAAGAGGGACCCGAGTTGCCTGCCAGGATCGACCGATCAGGACAATCCGAGTCTAGCCAATCAGAACGAGGCCCTGCCAGGCAATCGAGACAAGCATTTCCCCACCTCTTCCTTCATGCGCATATTGGACCTGAGTGGGAAGCGGAGGGAACTTGCTGTGCATCATGAGGGGTCTCCCCGCTGTGCATCACGAGGGGTCTCCCCGCTGTGCCCTTTGGGGTGTTGTGTCTCCTTCCGCTGGAGCTGGAGCACCTGAAAGGCCTCGTCTGTGCCTGTGACTTTTGGGTCCGGCCGTGTTTCTGTGGCTGTGCGGCCCAGGAACGCGACTCCATGACGACAGTGTTGTCCAAGGGGGTTGAGCCTTGTCTGTTCCCACCAGCCGTGTGTTAGAGTTCCAGCCGCTCCCGGTTTGCACATGTTTTTCTGGCTGAGTGCACGCTAGTGGCATTTCAAAAAGCTGATGCTCAGGAAATTCCAAAGGGATTGGAGGTTTCTCTGGGCCCCTGAAATGTCTGGGACTGGAAGTATGTGCGCCTTTCCAGCTCCTTGTGCCGACGTTGCAGACCCCGCCAGGCTCCGGGCTGTTGGGGTGAGGGTCCCTTCTGCAGCCTGGCGCTCTCCACGGGGGCTCTCTGCCCGGCTCTTGGGCCAAATGCAGCGTGTGGAGCGGGCCAGGGGATTGGAGGGTGTGGGAGGCACTGGGGGGAACCACGGTCTCTCTCCATCACGTTGCGCTGATCTCTCCGACTTGCCCAAGCTGCCCTACCCAGAGCTGAGACGGGCATGTGCCAGCGGTTAACCCAAGCTGCGGGAGGGATGGGCAGCTCCGGCTCTTGGACCAGGAAGAAGCAATGTTTGCATTTCCATGGTGTTTTTCTAACACTTACAGTGACGGTATTTTAACTTCTTGGTATACCCTAATTTCAAAAGACCCAAGACAACTGGATCATGAGAGACACCAAGGATTGAGAGGGAGAGCACAGGGGCTTTACCCTGGGAACACTACTGACCGATGGCATGTCGTTCCTCAGACCTTTCCTGAGAACCTGTGTGGCGTGCACGTTCTACACTTAAGCTGGCGGGAGGTGGTGAGGGGGGAGCAAAGCCACACGGACCACAGACAGACAGAAGAGGCACACTTAAGGACCCTGGGCACGCTGGCAAAATGGATTCGGGTGTTGAGGGTTTCAAAAGAATCAAAGGCTTGTCAGCTTCCCAGGTTTGGGGAGATGCTAAAGAGCTTTTTTGGGTTGTAGGATTGCCATGCTGAAGAATTATAGGATTTGTAGGGTTTCGCTCTGGGGAGAGTAGGAATGCCTGAGTTGGGGCAGAGTGGACGGAATTATAAGTTGAGGGAAAAGTATGAGCAATTTCCTGGAGGTAGGGACGTGAGCAGCCACCTAATTTGCTAGAAGTAAGTTCCAGAAGGGACATAACAGACATAAGGTTGGAAGGGTGTTGGGCATGTCGCCGAGGTTCTGCAATACCCAGAAGAGAGATCTGTGCCTCTGAAGGCAGCAAGCAGCAGGAGTAATTGGTGAGGAGGGACCACTTGGGCAAAGCTACACTTGAGGAGCCCTGCCAGCCTTCGGGGGAGGGCTCGAGTGGGGAGAGGAGAGGAGGGATGCACTTTGGAGGTTCTGGGTGAAGACAGGTTGAGATGCCGAGAGTCTGCAGCTGGGGTCCCTTGTGGTGGGGACATAGGAGGAGTGCATTGAGAGGAAACCCAGACGGGGACTGGAGGCCTTGAAAGGGGATTGCATTTAGGGGCAGAGAACAAGGAGGCTTGAGACTGTGGTGAGACAGGGTGACCATGAGGCTGGCGGAGTGTTCACCGTAATGGGCAAATCTCATACGTGTGACCCAGAGAACAGGAAGATGAGTAGTACCGTGTAGTAAAGTGACGACCGGCATGGCCAGCGTGCTAACTTCGGTGACATCAGCTGCCTAAGGGACCTCACACTTAACACCGTGTGTGAGCCCTCATGTACGTAGCAGTGGGGTGCAGTGTCTCTGCTCCGCGCTGACCCCGCTCTGCCGTCTTCCGCCTGTTTCCATGAAGAGCGAGTCCTAACGGCTTCAGTGTGTCCCCTCTGTTGTCCTTTTACCGAAGCCATAGGAAACTTCTTAGATGGGTACTGGACACCTGAAACCCTCGTCTAAGCTCCTCAAGCCCATCCAATAAAATTGCTCTCATTTTCCAAGTTTGGGGTCCCTTCTTTTCCTTTATTGCATGCATACCAACACACAGTCCTGAAATGATGCATATTCTTGTGATTTCACAATAGTTTTTCCGAAACAAATACAAAACTGTGTTATTAAATTAAAAATATCAGTTATAATGTTAATAATGGCAGGATAGTCACCGTCGGTTTTATATAATTTATCCAGCTCCTTATTATAAGAGGACTCATTTTCCCACATGAATGTACTGAGCTGTACTGAATACGTACCTACTGCAGTTTTGTTCTTTTTTTAAATATTTTGTTTTTTATTTGAGAGAGAGAGAAAGAGAGAGAGCACGCACGCAGGTGGGGGAGGGGCAGAGGAAGAAGCAGACTCCCCGCTGAACAGGGAGACCAACGTGGGGTGCCATCCCAGGAACTTGAGTTCATGACCTGAGCCCAAACTAAGAGTCAGATGCTTCACCGACTGAGCCACCCACATTCCCCTAGAGCAGTTTTGTTCTTCATCATTTCCTCTAGTGGGACTTTACTCAGCCGAAAGAAATGAACCAGTGTGTGACTCTCAGTCAGTCATGCCACCTTGACTTCCAAAAACATTCCCAGCACTTTTTACATTTTTACCAACAATGTAGGAGTGTGCCCGTCTCAGCACGGCCATGCCAGCAATGCATATGTGGGTTTTTCATTATTTTATTGATAAAACATATCTTAAGTGCTACCTCATTTTTTTTAGAGCCTATTGAACACAACCTTAGATTAGAATAATTGTAAAATGCAGATATGCAAGAAGAACAAAATAAAAGCCACCTGTAATTTTATCTTCTAGAGATGGCCCATGATACCATCTTTCAAGAATTACCGCTACACACCTATGTGAGGCCATAACAGATCACACTTGTCTCAGTGAGTACGCGAGGTTTTGCACTGGATACCAGACCTTCCCTTAAAAAATAAGCATTTGTTTTTAAATCATCAGAAAGTTTATTTCTTTTAATTCCATATTTAAGACATTCAACTTAACAGTCTCAGCTCTTGTTTTGAAACTGATTATTCAGCTTTGTGCCCAAGCCTTTTTGCCGACTCTCTTCCTACTTTCCTGTGCGTAAGCTGCTGCCTCGAGATGCCTGTGCAAACGTCCTTTGGGTGCACA
>JAPYYM010001454.1:0-13460 GCA_028534135.1 Potos flavus | reverse complement strand
AGAGAGAGAGAGAGAGAGAGAGAGAGAGAGAGAGATCACAAGTAGGCAGAGAGGCAGGCAGAGGGAAAGGGGGAAGCAGGCTCCTTGCTGAGCAGAGATCCCAATGCGGGGCTCGATCCCAGGACCCTGAGACCATTACCTGAGCCGAAGGCAGAGGCTTTAACCCACTGAGCCACCCAGGCGCCCCTCCATCCATTCTCTCATTCCACACAACAAATAACCTGGAGGAGGTAGGCAGTTCTACAATTGGTAAAGTAATTGAATAATATTAGTTCCCTAGATTGGCATCTCAGTTATTCCCTTGACTTTCTTTACTTCATGATCACAGGATAGCTGCCAGAGTGCCAGATATCATTATGTATTATGATAGTATTATGATATAAAATAGAGAGGACACACGGGCAAAATGAGGCTTTTTTTTTTGGTCAAGGAGAAAGACTCTTCTCACATGTCATTGGCTACAACTGAACCATACACTCATTTCTTCTTGCAGGGATGGCTAGAAAAGTGTCTTTCAAAAGAGAGCAAGTTAATTTAAACTTATCACAGTGGGCATTTTGCTATTGGGATACAAATCAGGATTCTCTTAACAAATAAGAGAGTGGAGTGGTTAGGCAACTTACCATATTTGCCACATAAGTGAATCTTAAAATATAATAGGGTAATGGGTTCCTGGGCATTCATTTCTCTCTACTTTTAAGTATGTTAAAAAATTTCCATATAGAAAGTTTAAATATTTTTTTCATTAAGTGATAGTAAATCTTAGCAAATTTGATTTAATCCACAAATCAAAATGAAGTTTTACTATACTCTTAATAAAATAAAATGATATATAAGAACAAAGAAAGAAGAAAATAAATTCAAATGTGTTTCTTCCCCTTTGCTCTACATTTTTGGGTTACTTTTCTCCTCATTTCAGGTCTTTGACCCATGAAGCTTCAGCCGGGAACTGGCAGCCTATGCAGGAATGAATCACAGGCATTCCCTCATCTTGCTCCATTTTGACAGGAAAGTGTTCATAAAGGAGGAAAGGATTAAATAATATTTCAAGAGTATGGCTGTGGTGTTACAGATATAGAGAAAGAAAATAATCAGAAATTAAGTATAGTAAAGGGCCCAGAGTAAGGGAGCCATGTGCCACTGTGGATTCAGACCTGTCTACTCATACAGGGAGCACAGGGAGGTCAGGCAGTAGATTCACGAGAAAGCCTAAGGTGCCCCCTAATAGGGATAATCACAGGAAATATTAAGAGTATTCCATCTATCTAGCATTTATGAAACAACCTGGTATCTCTACTCAGGAACTCAAAATAAAGGGGAAGAGAGCAAGGGAGGATGAGAAGCCTAAACAAAACTTGGTTCAGGGACAATGATTGGGCTTAGGAAAAGGTTATCTTTAAATGGTATTCATTTTTTTTTTTTTTCTGTGCTAAACCTTAGGAACATGGGCTAAAATGTGGGATGAGGGAAATCTTCATAAAGAAGCCATCTAATGAAGCTTTTGTATTATTACAGGGATGCACTAACTGTGAAAGGAAAGGTGGGGGTGGGTTCTTTATGTATTAAATGTCCATGGTGCACCTGTGTGTACGTGTGTGTAAAGATTGCATTTTTAAATTTTTGTGTATTATATAAATTATGTAACTATATATCACATATAAGTGATTATATATATATACACACATATATAGTATGGTTATATACTATATATATAATGCATACAATATTTAATTTTCCTTATAGTTCTGCTAACCAGCATATTTTCCCTCTCAGCTGGCAGATAAGGAAACAATCAGAGAAGGAATTAACATGTCCAGGGTTTATCAGCATATATCGTATGACATGAACTGCACTTGTCACTATGAGTGAATACAGAGCTAACTCTCAGGATAAAGAAATGATTAAAACTATGAAGTGGGAGATGTGGTGAGTTATGGCTATTCCTGATTACTTGAGGAAAACTTCTGCCATTCACTTGAACCTTAAGGGAGAAATTTAAATCAGCATCCCAGTGATTGTGCTTCAGGACCATGGTGTGTCTGAGATCTAATATTTGATGAACAGTTTTTAGGACTCTATGAACCCCCAGCTGCTGCAGTCTGAGGACAAAGGTATTAGATTGGATAAATGATGATACACAGAAGTAGATGAAAAGGTGATTCACTGTTGTGCCAGAAGGTACTAAAGTGTTAAAAAAACAGTCATCACACAGATAGGGCTACATCGAAGGGGCCCACGCACCGACTGGAAGAGTTCCCAATAGTCAAACCTGAAACTATTTGAACAACAAAATAAGGAAAGTAGTATCGGATTACAACCCAAAGTATAAAACAAATATCCATGAATCCATACTCATATAAATAAGTTAATGGCTATACAAATAAATGGGGAAGAAGAGGCAGACCTCTCTTGAGAAGTATTTTAAATAATTTATGAAGACACTCTGTTTTCAAGAGAATGGAGCAGAGTTTCCCACTCTTCAAAGATGGGTCCACGTAGTGACTTCCTGCCAAAGAGTACAATATTGAAAGGGGGGGACGAAGGACTAACTTTACGGTAGAAAAACCCAACAAACACTACCTTTTCCAGGTGAACAAGGTCAATGTCCGCAGTGGTATGTCATGTTGATAATATGTACCCTTGATACGATGTAATGACAGCAATTGGCACTTTACTTCTGAGGTCTTTCTCACATAATCCTAGTCTAATTATGAGAAATTCCAGTAGGAGAGCATCCTATGAAATACGTAAATGTTTTCAAAACCGTCAAGATCATCAAAAACAAGATAAGTCTGAGAAATTGTTCCTTCCAAGGGAAGTTCATGGAGACATGACCACTAAATGCAATATGGTGTCCTGGATGGGATGCTGGAACAGGAAAAGGACACAGGAAAAACTAAGGAAAAACTAAGGAAATATGAATAAAGTATTGGTCTTACTTAATAATAATGTATCAATATAATTTCATTAATTGTGACAAATACACTAATGTAAGATGTTCATAATTAGGGAAATTGTGTTGGATGTATGAGTACTTTCTGTGCTATCTTTATAACTTTTAAAAATTTAAAACTATTCTAAAATATAGGGTGTATTATCAAAAAAAAAAATCCATGAACGTTTCTGTGGTATAAAAGAAAAAAATTAGTAAATGAGAAAAAAGCAGGGCATGCAATTATATATTGAGTATGATAAATGCCTAAAAATAAAAACATGTATTAGAAAATAAAGCAAGATTTTTATAATTTTTGTAATTTATAGATGGTCTGATGAGGGTAATCCCCCATATCTGTTTGTCAATTTTTAATGATTATGTATTTATTTCATATAAAGAGAAGAGTAGGATGTTTCATGAATCAAAGAACTAAGATGTGCATGTTTTTAGATGTACGGATGTATAGAGCAGTGTTCCTGGTATTGTTCCTTTAATAAAATGTACTTAAAGGAACACGCTGGGAAAATCATCCAGATAAAAATCAAAGTAAGACTAAATCAACATACAATTATACCTCTAGCTAATGCTTTTATTCGATAGTTGCCTTATAGCATACTTTTCAGTTTTTGTGATAGATGGTTGCAGACTTATGTAAGAATTCTATTTGTGAGTACTCTTTATAACATGAATTCTACCCATACAGAAAGTGTCTGTGTACTCATCTTGTATACAATATTGAATGGCACCTGCTACAAGTTTCTGAAGCAAAAACATCATATTTCTTCATATGTTAATGTTATATGTATATACAATCATAAGTAGGTTCATTTTAAAATACATGTTGACATTTCTTATCTTCACTGCTTACACATCTTTATGCATGTGAACGGTAGTTGTAAATGAGACTCAATTATTGTAGCCAATATATTTATAAAATCTTTTGATTGCTACATTAACTTTGATAGTAGACTACATAAAAGTGTATTTCTTAGAAATGATATATAAACAACACAGGAAAGAAATTATGGAAGCCTAATATTCTTTACTGGAGAGGTTTTTAAAAGGTAGGAAGATGCCCTTTGTAACTACATAAAAGTACGTTGCCTAAGTAAGTATGAAAAGGTATACTTCAAATACTGTATCATGAATAAATACCAGAAAGTTGACATAAGTAATTAAAAATGATTCAGTGATCACAATTAAAAATTCTTTAAAAAAATAATTGATGACTAAGATTCATGAACAGCCAGCACATGAATTGAATCATATTTAGATCTAAGGTTGAATGAGAACTACCAAATTCATCTTTATTACCTTCACACGTTTTTATGTACTGAATATCCAAGAAATCTCAGCTGTAAGTTTACCTCAAGCTTTAGAAGCTCATGTGTGTTTTTAAATAAATGTGTGATTATCTCCATTAAAACCACTTCAACATAATTATTTTAAATGGGATTTTTTTTTTCCTGGCCGAATTCATTTTATCACCCAGTGTATTGCCTTAATAATGTTATAATGAGCACCATCCTTGCTGTAATCAACAAGACAGTGTGGTGTGCTCTTTTTAATCAAAGATATTGCAAATGAGAAAATGAGATACCAAGTACGAAAATGGATTGTTTTCATTGGAAAGCTATCGCCGACACTAATTAGATTGTGTATGCACAACTACATATCAAAGCATAGAAATACAATGTCACAAAATTCGACAATAACTGAATGACCTTTGGGTCTGTTTTCCAGCAGTCCAACCCTAGCCTTTGTAGAATGTGCTCCTGAACTTGCAAATGATTGCCAAATAACTGCATGTAATGAAAGCAGCTGCTGGGATGACATAAACTGTTTCACCAGCCAGAGATGACAACCTCTTAAAGGCATTGAAAGCTTTAATGGAAACAATTCTGTTTACTCGCAGGCAGCAAGACTCCTTGCTTGAAGAGACTAATCAATCCTTTCATTTAATAGAAAATTTAATTGAAGACAACATCCAGAGGTAAAAAAATATTGTTCAGCTAGCCACTTCTTTTGCCATTCTGTCATATTAATTGAGATTGTCCTCCTATTTTCATTGTTGAATTCACTTGACAGAATCACTAAATTACATTAAAGTTGTTTAAGCATGAATTTTGTGAGAGGCAATCTTTTTAAAATTGAGCAGTATGTAGGAAGCATGAAACTGATATATTAGAAGGATAATTTCACAATTCTTTAACAATGCAATATAGCATCTACTTCCATCTACCACTGAGGTGTGAAACTTACCTCATGCTCATGACAGTAATATGGGACATTTGTTTCCAAGCAAATATTTATTCTGAGGTTGACATGGAATGTTTGTTAATCGTTTTCTACTGTGTTTTCTCTTCGCCCATGAGAAGGGGTGTGGTGTTTGTATTTCTTTTGTACATGCCCAATTATATCCTTAGCAGCATGGATCAGTCAATAGATTACTAAGGAATGTTGTTTCAAGAATGCAAAGAATTTGACTTCTTTGCCAGTTTGAATGCCTTTTATTTCTTTTTGTTGTCTGATTGCTGAGGCTAGGACTTCTAGTACTCTGTTGAACCAAAGTGGTGAGAGTGGGCATTCCTGTTGTGTTCCTGACATTCGGGGAAAAGCTCTCAGTTTTTCCCCATTGAGAATGATTTTTGCTGTGGGCTTTTCGTAGATGGCTTTTATGATATAGAGATCTGTTTCCTTTATCCCTATATTTTGAAGACTTTTAATCAGGAAAGGATGCCGTATTTTGTCAAATGCCTTTTCTGCAACAATTGAGAGGATCGTATGGTTCCTGTCTCTTCTTTTGTTAATGTGATCTACCAGGTTGGTTGGTTCGTAAATGTTGAATCTCCCTTGCATCCCAGGAATAAACCCCACCTGGTCTTGGTGAATAATCCTTTTAACAAATTGTTGGCTTTGAACATAATAACAAAAAATAAAATTAAAAAAAAAGAATGTGAAGAAACAAAAGCAATACTGAGGGAGAAAAACCTCTACACCCTGTACATCACACCATTTCGTCACAGGGACTGTTTCTGGTGCTGTAAACAGTCTCCATGTCATCTTCTTCCAGGGCGGCTGCCATCCCACGAGATTCTACCTATGGACAATTGGACAATATACCTTCTATTGCTTGTCTCACATGTAGGTATGATGTGCCCTGTTGCTTACCTTCTATCCACGTGCTCAAGAAAGAAATCTGGGAGTCATGGAAGAGTGTCTTTGTTCTTTTAGTATCAAGTCCTGAACCACTTATCTCTGAATATTTTTCAGACATGGCTTACATTTTATTTGTTGGTTATTTGGTTTTACCCCAAAGCCGTGTTGTTTCACATACAGGGTACATCACCAGCCTTTACACTGTTACCCCTAAATTCTTCACCCTGTGGTTAAGTGCCCTACCTCAAATTTACACCTGCATTTTTAGGGTCATTTTGAAATGCCATACCCATTTCTGATATAGTGGCTGAGCCTCCTCGCATGGTTTGCGATAACCTCCATCATCTGACTCCAATTTACCTTTACCTCTGACCTCCATCTTGCAGCACTCCCCATGAAGCATTCACTTAGCACTTGAACATACACTGGCCTTTTGTTTGATTTCATGACTCCCTCTATGTTCTCTGATTTGTTGAAAATGTCCCACATCCCTATTCTGAACTTTAGGTGTACCTTCTCCCCTCAGGGCATCTTCTTGATACCCTTGACCTTCACAGACTGTTTCCTTTTCCTAGGTTATACTGCATTTGTTTTCCTCTATTGCTACAGGTTAGTTGTTTCCCTCACCAGTGAGTTTCTTAAAATATGGACATCTTATTCATTGTTATAGTCCTGGTACTGAATATGGCACTGGACTCATACCAGTGCTCATTAAATGTTCCTGGATGGTTATATGCATTTCAGTTGTAGAATAATTTTTTGATCTAAGCCTTTGCTTAAAATCTCTTTTCAGGTTGACCAGGTAAATTGCTCTCAATTAATCATAAACTTGCCCCAAGTATGTCAGCAATCTTAATTGTAGTCAGAACAATCCACTGTGGATGGTTTTCGCTGCACTTACAGTTATGAGATTGATGAAATGCTAAATGACACGGGTGATCTTGGGCTAAGGGGAGTCTGGGGAATGCCATTTTATTTTTGCAGACCTTACATTACATGAACACAAGTTAGAAGGAGGAGGGTGTTGAATGAGCTACTTACGATATTTGTTATACCCTCAAAATGTGTAACTGAAAAAATTAGCCTTTTTTCTTAGCCAGTAGAAATCAATCTATCAACAACCTACAACTGTTTCTCCAGAACCTTTAGTGCTAGAAAGAACAATGGCAGAATTCTGAAAATCATAGTATAGTGCTTTTATATGGTTTTCTGCCTGCTTCCAAGGGTACCCCAAAACCTCATCTTTATTCTCTTTTCAATGCCTTATCTACTCTTATTCCAACCACAGGATTAGAAAGTGTTGATGTAGACAGGCGTAGTCTAAGAATGAAACTGGATACTAAATGGGCATCATCGCTGAGGGTTTCAAAGCTGTAGGAATTGTTGCTAGATTAACGTGATTCCCTCTCAGCAATTCCCCAAGCCCAAGAGAGTGGTTTCAAGAAGAAGTTGTCTGTTGGGACTCAGGCACTTAGGAGATTCGTTCATTCCTCCCTCAGATCCTGTGGTACGATAGCCCTGAGGCCGCTTGTGTTTGTGAGTGTGCCATTGGCTCTTTAGCCTTCAGTAGTTGGATTAGATGAGGCACTTAGAAAGAAATACTGTCTCCTTCCTGGGGTTCTGATTTTCAGGATGCTTTCACAGAGCTCGTTTTCCCTCTCTGTATTATATGGGTAAGTGCCAGTGGTCTTACAGAAAAAGGAGTTCACTTAGACTTCCTGCTAATTTAGCAAAAACAGACTTCCACATGACTAAGGGTATGTGTGTGTTTGTGTGTGTGTGTGTGTGTGTGTGTGTGAGGAAAACCACACAACAGTAATGACTGCTTTTGTCAGGATTGATCCTCTGCTCATAGATTTTTCTTGTAGCAGGTGGTTGGACAAGAATGTGAATCTCAGTGGTCAGGATTCTGCTCCATTGGCCCCAAAGGTACTGCCTATTGTTATTAACTTTGTATATATTTACTGGATTTCTCAGTCCAGATATGCTTTAAGATGCATAAAGGTGGGAAAAATACGACAACCTAAGCAAAATAAAACAGCTTCTATCTGTCAATGCACACTTGAAAGTGTACCTATACATGTTAGTTATACATGGAGCTCTCTTGGGAAGTTTAGGGCTTATAATAGAGTTGCTTTCTAATTGTGCCTTGCCACGAATCACACCCAAGTGCTTGTGAACTCAAATGGCAATCATTGTCTGTAGGCTTTATTTGGTAATTAGTCATATATAATCTGATATCTGTTTGATTGTTGCCTTTGATTGTTACTTAAATATTTTAGTGCTGTTTGATTTTTCACCTGTTTTTCTATATTATCTTTCTAACTAGATTATGATTCCCTAAGAACAAGGACAGAATCTTCTCTTTTTTCTTTCTTTCTTTTCTTTTCTTTTTTTTTTTCCGTATCCCATACTGCCTGGCCCAATTCTTTGGAATTGGGTAAGAACTCATAAGTATTTACCAATGAGTCTTTTATGTGGTGTGTCTTGCTTCCACACTATTAGATTGAATCATGATGTGGCAGAAAATGTTATATCTCCCAGGGTGCTTTTAAGACTCTAGCTCTGATTTCATCTTTCTCTTCAGCTTCTTTAATTTCCCAGCAAGACAAGTGCCTTGAGATTTTTATGTGTATTGAAACACTGGAATATTATATACCAAACAATTACCACTGTCTATTTCTGGATGGAGTGTTCATAGATAGTTTTGACTGTTTGTTTTATACTTTTCTACATTTCCCAAAATTATTATGCATCAATTTTGAAATTATAAGAGATATTTTAATTTTTTTTAAAGATTTTACTTATTTATTTGACAGAGAGAGAGAGACAGCAAGAGAGGAAACACAAGCAGCGGGAGTGGGAGAAGGAGAAGAAGGCTTCCCTCTGAGCAGGGAGCCCAATGTGGGGTTCGATCCCAGGACCCTAGGATCATGATCTGAGCTGAAGGCAAACACTTAACAACTCAACCACCCAGGTGCCCTATATTTTAATTTTTAAATGAATAAATGATCATAATGACTATTCCTATTGTTTTACAAAGGAATAGATGAACTTAGTCTCTGCCCTTAAGAAGTATTAGATTTATTGTTTTATTCAGCTTTACAGTTGTCTTTTCTATAGTCTCTTTAATTATGCTCTTTTAAGGGTGGATACAGAACTTTGCATTGTTATACAATAGACCATTTGACCTTTTTTGACATTAACAAACTAACCAGACTTGGCTCATTTTCTACCCCACTGAGAATATTTATGAAATTCTTTGAACTATATTCATGAGGATTATATGTAAATGTAAAGTCATTATACAAAATCCCATGATCAATAAAGTCATGATCTTGTTTTACATATATAAAAATACAAATATGACTGATTTGATAATTTTTATTCATTCTAGTCCTACAAAAATAAAATGGTTTCTAGAGTAGTAAAGGGAAATAATCTTTCTTTACTTCTGCATAAGCCTTCTTCCATAAGTCTTTGTATAAGTTTTACAAAGAATTAATTTAGAATGTTCTATGAACTAGAAACAGCCAGAGATATGCAAAAGATGGCATCTCTAGCCTTGAGGAAGTTGTCTTTTTTTTTTAAATAAAAATTTTTGAAAATTTTATTTATTTATTTGAAAGAGAGAGAGAGAGCATAAGTGGAAGGAAGGGGAAGGGTCAGTGGGAGAGGAAGAAGCAGACTCCCAGCTGCGCAGGGAGCTTGACGTGGGGCTCAATCCCAGAACCCTGAGGTCATGACCTGAGCTGAAATCAAGAGTCAGATGCTCAACTGACTGAGCCACTCGGAGCCCCAGGAGCTTACAGTCTTTTATGGACAAGACATATCCGTGAAATATTTGGCCATATCATACTATATAGTTGTTGAATCAATACCCTCATTTCAGTAGAGCGCATGCTCCAGTAGCATTCTAAGAAAGGATAATAGATGGTTACAAATTTTTTAAGACCTACCAAATCAGAAAATATTATTTTCTGTCCTTTAGAATCAGTTCATAGTTTGATCAAACAAAAATATAGGTTAAAAATCATTATTCCTCAGAATTTTGAGTACATTTTTCTCCTAACTTCTAATGTTGTTATTAAAAAAATGTTTTTTACTCTTTTGAAATCTTTTCAGTTCTTATTTTCATTCCATAATTTGGAAACTTCGTGGATGCTTTGCTATAAGTTTTATTGAGTTTGGTATGCTTTGGTATGAGTTCTATTTTATTTATTGTGTAAAACACTTAGTGGGTTGCTGCTATTTGGAAAACGATGATTTTCAGATCTAGTTGTTTTTTTTTTCCGATATATTATTTCTTTAATCATTTTTCCTCCTATATTTTCTCCCTCTGGAAATTCTAGTTCTAATAAGTCAACTCTTCTGAATTAAGCCTTTATTTGCCCCCAGTTTTCCATCTTTTTATTTATTTTATTTTATTTTCTGGGATGATTTTCAACATTCTATTTCAACATCTCCAATAGATTTAAAAATATTTCTGCCATATAATATTTAATTTCAAAGAACTTTCTTGTTCTCTAAATATTTTTTTTAAAAATCACTCTGCTCTGAATGGATGTGCATCTTCTCTTATGTCTCTGAAGATGTTAGAGTTTATTAATTTTTTTAAATCCTCCTCCTACTGTCTTTTATCTCTGGAGTCCTTACTTTCTGTTTATTTTCTTAGGCTTCTGTATTTCCAGTTGGAGGCACTGCTTGATTGCTTGATGATCTTTGAAAGTTAATTCATGTTTAGATTGACATACTAAAAGCAGATAGAAAATTGAATACTTGAGTAGATCTTGCTGATGTGAGGCTTCTCTAAAAGTGACTGGGCCATGACCGGGCACAAAGCTGTCACTACCTATGAGCGTTTTCTCTTGGGTTGGTTATTTTCCCCAGAGAAAACTCTTTCAGTTATATGACTGGAAATTATACATCTGCTTTTTTGCTGAACAAAATGGGGGGTTGAGGCTTCAAGATTTACTACTCAAACTTGCACTTGATTCATTTGTAATGAGTAGATCCCCCTCTTCCCCTAGCTTTTCTCACCACCACTCCCAGCTCTGGCTCATGTCACAGAATCCATATTTTCCCTTACACAACATTTCCAAGGAGAAAAACTTTTGCTTTTTGCAAGATGGGAAAGAAGCAATTTTGTGATTCAAGAGATTCGAGAAGAGAATCTTGGGTATAATGGCACATTATAATGACGTGCAATTAGGTATTTTGGTTTCTTTTGTGCCACTCTTCAAAGATTCCCTCAGGCCTTTGATTCAGTGCAGGGACTTGAACTCCCTTGCCCTGGTCTCCTTCCTCCCCCAGTTTCCTCTGACTTGCTAGTTAGTTGCCATTTCTGTCTGTTTTCAACTCCCAAAATATGAAAACATCTCATACTTCCCATTATCTTTTCCCCTTTCTTTGTCCCTCTGGATCTAGAGGATTATTTTAAATTTTTTACTATCATTTTTATAGAATTTGGGGAAGGGGCACATGTTTTCTTTTCTTTTTTTTTTTTTAAGATTTTATTTATTTATTTGACAGAGAGGAGAGAGATCACAAGTAGGCAGAGAGGCAGACAGAGAGAGAGGGGGAAGCAGGCTCCCTGCTGAGCAGAGAGCCCGATGTGGGGCTAGATCCCAGAACCCTGAGATCATGACCTGAGCTGAAGGCAGAGGCTTTAACCCACTGAACCACCCAGGCACCCCGGGGCACATGTTTTCTATATGCTGTATTTAATTTATAAAAATCCTGAGTTTGTGACTTTAAACTTCAAAATACACATAAACATTCATGTGATTATAATATAACCCCTATTACTAGCTAAACAAAGTCAGACTATAATGGCTTTTAACTATTTCTTGAAAATAGCACTGACCTTAGGAATAACAATAATTGTTTAATTTTACAGTACAGAAAAATACTAAATGTTACTTTAAATAATGTGCTCTTGTGAATCATAGGAACTATAGAATTAGGTAAATGTTCCATGTGTCCTTGAAAATTCATGTAGTTTTAAGATGGATAAATTCTAAGCAAACAAATGGAGTAAAAGCTTACCTGTTTAAAAAGGTCGAATTTTCTCATTATGAAATATATCTTAGTTTGGCTCGAATGTATATTTCCTAACAAATTTGGGAGCAGTGACTATTCTAACCAACTATTATCTCTGTAGATAATGTTTTCTCAGAACCTAAGTTAATGAGGTAAGTCTTGGTCAGCTGCTCATTAAAGTTCTAAAAATAGAACAAGTGATAAATGCGGTGTCAGAATTTCCAGGCAAGGGGGAAACCTGGAAGGCTAACAGTGATCAATGCCAGAGTCCAACATCATGACACTGCATATTCATTTAACAAACCTCTTATCTGTTAATTACTACACTTCCCTGGATTAAGATGATTACACTTTCTGCAAAAAAACCTGTGACAATATTGGACTTTTGTTTATGAGCATATGTCATTTGCTGAATTTTCTGGGTGACCTGATATAGATTCCATTTTCCAAAACTATGAAGAGCTACCCTTATAATTTCAAAGATAAAGGGAATAAACTCCTCAGTAAAAATTTACTGTGAAGGAAGATCTTAAGAAACACAATTCTTTTAGAAGAATTCCATGTAGTAACATTGGTGCCAGTGGATTTTGTTCTGCTGTGCTATCAGGAATTCTAGTCACTTATTAAAAATGCATGCCCCAGGGGCACCTGGGTGGTTTAGTGGGTTAAGCCTCTGCCTTCGGCTCAGGTCATGATCTCATGGTTTTGGGATTGAGCCCTGCGTAGGGCTCTGCTCAACAGGGAGCCTGCTTCCCCCTCTCCCTCCTCCTGACTCTGCCTACTTTCGATCTCTTTCTCTCTGTCAAATAAATAAATAAAATCTTAAAAAAAAAAATGCATGCCCCACGATCCATCTCCTCTGAATTCCATGTTCACTGAACAGCTAGGTGTTAGGAAGTTAGCCCTGCAATCAGGCTGTCCAGGCTTGAACACCTACTGTGTATCAGGGAGAATGACCTTGAGAGAGTCAATCACTCTGACACTATATACTCATCTGTAAATTGGGAACACTGTCATTCATCTCTGAAAGACATTCATCTCTGAAAGAATGGACTCTGCATCTAAGAATGATGAAGTTGTGCAAATAAACATAGTTCCCGGTGACAGGCATGCCTTAGGCAATGTTGGCTTTCTTCCCACAGTCACAAATACATACATAAATGATATACAAAGGTCATAACAATAAAAACTTTATAAACAAAAGTTTTGACTGACCTGAATTATAAATTCACATAATTCAGCATGTAATGAATTCAGTTCTTGAGTCCAGTTTTTCTCATAGGGAGTGGGAAGGGTTTTTTTGAATTTATTATTATTTGAATCC
>JAPYYM010001453.1:0-13460 GCA_028534135.1 Potos flavus | reverse complement strand
GGGTGCTGGTAATTTGCCTTTTCAGCCCACAAATTCCTGAGCAAGAGGGGCCACGTCTGACCCAGGGCTCTGGCCCAGGCCCTGCTGGCAAGACTGAGGCCCAGGGCTCTTCTCCTGAGTGGGCTGAGAGCTGGCAGAGCTCCTTTATATTTATATTTGGAAATATAGCATTTGCTGATTAAAAATAGAATTAATGATCTCTTTGTTCAACATAAGAAGACAATTGTTGGGGGGAATTATAGTTTCCCTCCCTTTCAGATTTGCTGCAATGTACAGCATTTCCAAGCATATAGAATTTTTCAGAATATTTCTAAGAATAGCTTCTTCCAGGACCCATAGAGAGGGTATGAAATTTACCCTTTTCAGCAAAAGAAAAACTTTCCAAACCCTTAAAAGAGTCTCCCTGTGTTTGAAGCCACAGGAAGCCGCTAGAACAATAGCTCCTGGAAAATGTCTTTTTGTCATGCTTCGGTTGAAAGATTGCCCTTTCAGAATGCAGGCTCTACCGGAAGCCGAGATCCCCACTGCCCAGCTCCCCCCCACCCTAACCCCGCTGTCCTCACCACCCCCTCGCCGGGTTGGACTGGGGTCACCTCTGCGGATGGCCCCACCTGGCTGGGCCTCGGCCCAGACCCTCAGAAAGGATCTCCTTCAGGCTCCAGCAGCCTAGACCCCCAAGAGGCACGGGAGCCAGGCCTGCTCTGTATGCGCCTGTGAGTCAGCACGTTCCTCCGAAAACGATTTGCAGTCACTGGTAATAGAAACACATCCAGAACGAGGCAGTGAGAAATAAAGCGGAAAGGAGAGCCGTACGGGGAAAGCACACAAAACTAGAATAAAAGAGAAACAACAGACTGGGGGAAATAACAGCATGGAACATGACAAAGAGTCGATATCCCGGTGCGATAAAGACCTCGGACAGCCCCGGTGTCTGCTTGGACACACTCATAAAACGTGGAGAGAGCAAACAGCCTATGCCTGCGCGAGCGTGAGCGTGTGTGTGTGTGTAAATGTACGAGTGTGAATGGGAGTGTGTATACATTAAGGGTCCGCAGAAGGGTGTGCAGGTGTGAGTGCGTGGATGTTTGTGTGCGTGTGTGTGTGTGTGTGATCAGAAGTGACTGACAGTGACGCAGCAGGATCCCTGAAGCCAGCGAGTCCCCGAAGGCCACCGTCGGGCGGGGGAGCCGCGCCCAGACCCCCGCTCGGCACGCGCTGCCGGACTGACTCCCGGTCACCCAGCCTCTCCAGCTCTGCCGGCTCACCCGTCCGGTGGGAATGATCGCACAGCGCTGTGCAGCTCAGGTGTAAAGTGCGTGTAGTGCCCAGCACGCCATTTCTTCCCTCCGTGTGGGGGAATCTTGTGGAGACAGATGGACAGACGGCCCCTTAGAGTGCACACACTGACCCGGCTTCCCCCCTGGAGCCCTGTAGGCTGCCGGTTTTCCCCGACGGGAGAGACGTGCAGGCTCCAGCCTGCGCTGTGGCCGGAGAATGGAGGCAGGTAAGGGCCGGGCTGTGCAGCAAGACATCCCTGAGGGGTGGGACCCTCAGAAAGCAGAAGGGGCGCAAGGGGCCTCCCTCCACCCCATTCTGGGTGGGCCCAGCCCCGCTGCACACAGGGAGGCAGAAACAGCGGTGAGGATCGGGGGACTCTGAGTCGGACACCCGAGGCTCAAACCCCAGCTCAGCCAGCTCCGAATGGGCGATGTGGGCGCGCTACTCAGGGTCCAGGACCAAATGAGACAAAGCACAAGGCCCTGTGTCCAGCAGCCGGTGCCCTCCCCTGGCCTCACCTGCGGCGGGACGCCTGGGCAGAGTGCTGCCGGAACCGCACCAGTCCCCGGTTGGGGCCGGCATTCTCCCAGCGCCGGCTTTAATGGGTATCAGCTCTCTTTCTGGAAGAGTTCTCTCCAGCTTCACGATGAACTCATGCGGAGCCACGGGAACATCGCCCAAGACCCTGCAGGTGAAGGGGAGAAGGACAAGGGCCATTCACACGGTGACAGCAACGTAGCCGGAGAGATGTGAGCCCTCGCTGAATCAAGAAATGCAAAGTACAAGACAGCGGAAGTGCTACTTTCAATTAGCAGCAAACATTTTCATGATGATGAGGTTGGGGGAAGCTGACATTTTAATACCCAGAGAAAATTTTTTCAGTAATTTGAACATCCAACCCTAGGACAGCAGTTAAATAAATAACCATTCGAAGGAATTCCACGTCACGTTTATGTGACTGCAACTGGTTTTTGTCTTATTATTCATACATTTATACTTTTCAGTGCTTTCTGAATCATCTGGGTCCCACGATGAGAATGCATGACTTTATTAAGAGCAAATAAATTAATTTTTTAAGGGACGCCTAAGGCATTTGGAAACCGTGTGCGAGCTTATTGAGGCTCAGTGAAGGAAGCCGGCCCTTTGTCACGCTTCCTCCCATACAGCGAGGCCACCGTGCGAACAGCGGAGGGAATGGAGGTAACACCTCCCGGGGAGAAGCCCAGGACTCTCAGGCAGACCCCGTGGGGCCCGGATCACCCAGACCCTTGACTCGAGCTCTGACCGGCCCCCAGGCCACATGCCCTTCTGCCCCTCGCCACCACCTGTCCCAGCCATCCTCCCCTCACACGAGACTCCGTACGACACGCCAGTCTCCCCGCCTCTCATGATGCCCTTGCCAACCCCGTGACGGATCGAATCGTGTCCCCCAAAAAGACACGTTGGAGTCCTCACCCCAGGACCTCAGAAGGTGACTGAAGTCCTCGAGTTAAAGTGAGGTCATTAACGTGGGTCCTAATCCAGTCCGATGGCATCCTCATAAAAAAGGGGTCATTGGGACACAGACGCCCACAAGGAGAGGGGACATGAGACACAGACGCCCACAAGGAGAGGGGAAATGAAGACACGGGGCGGATAAGACGGCCTCCGCACTGGGGAGGGAGGCGTCAGAAGGGCCCGGCCCCGCTGACTCCTGGGCCCCAGGCTTCCCGTCCCCAGAGCCGTGAGCACAGATTTCTGTTGGCCGAGCCCGCGTCTGCAGTGCTGTGTGATGGCGGCCACAGGAAACTAATGGACGCCCTTCCTCTGCAAGGCGGTCAAGGGGCTTTTCTTCTAAGCTGAGCATGTCATAAGTGCTTAGGACCATCTAGTAGCTTCCCAAGGCACTTACCAGAGGCTGGAACCCTCGCGCGGCTTGCGGGCCCTCCCGCCCCAGCTTCTCCCTGGCTTCCCCAGGTCCGGCACGTTCCTCCCACATCCCCACACGGGGACTGTCCTTCCCACCTCCCAGCTTTGTCACCTGCTCACGCTCTGCGTGGGACACTCCTCCCATTCCCCCTTCCCCCCAACACGAAAATGCACGTGTGCACACACATACGCACACACACACATGCTAACTTCTCCGCTCGGTGGCAGGTGCCTGTGTCAAGAACACGCCTCGGTTGGACCTGCCTAAATCACGTTTTCTTCCAGCAGCTCTATCAACATTTGGGGGCATGGCAGTCTCTGTTTGGGGGGCAGTCTTGGAAACTGCACGGGGCTTAGTGCATCCCTGGCCTCCACTCAACAGGTTGAGCCCCTCCCGACCCCAGTTATGACACCAAGCACAACTGCAGACGTCGCCAGACATCCCCCAGGACAGGACCACCGTGGCTCAGGGCCGCTGCCCTCAACTGTCAAGCCCACGGAGGCGTGGACAGCATCTGCCTCCCTCACCACCGCCTGCCCAGCACTGAGAGGCGGTCCCGGTCCCTGAAGCTGCCCGTGCGTGGGGGACAGAAGGACTGATGAACAAGGGAACGGGCAAATACCACCCAGGCCCCGGTGGCTCAGCTGACCTCCCTTTTGTTCCCGGAGTTGGAATAACCCCTGTATGACGTCCAAATGTCCTGGGGCTGCTCCTGAGAAACCCCCACGAGGCTGACTCCTGGTTCCCGGTTCCTGGTTCCATCCACTGGGGCTTTGTATCAACTTGCTGGCCATCAAGGTGAAAGGCAGATAAATAAAAATGAACCGACTGAAGTGCGAACGGCATCTGATCCCTCCCAGGCAGAGAGATAATTGGCTGACACTCTAATGGTTGTATTAGCAATCTAATAGAGCCCCGAGTGCCCGGGGTCAGGCGGGTCTCGCCAGCAGCCATCAGAACAAGAGACGTCCACTCTCGCACGTGGGAGGCAGGCCTGGCCGTGGGCTCCGGGTGCCCGTGGATGGTTCAGCCCTGCAGGCTGGCTGGCTGACACGCCCTGGCACCCTCCATCCCCCTGGACCGAGGGAGTCTCTGCTGCCCGGCCACCCCCTGAGCTCTGCCCACTGGGAGCAGTCCCTCCCCCTCCCATCCAGGGTTTCTCCACCTCGGCACCGCCGACACTGACTTTGACCGGGGGCCAAGGGTCCCCGAGGGCTGGGGCCACACACAACTCAGTACAGAAACGGATATATAATCAGTGCTCAGTGTTTGCTGAGTGAAAGAAAGCAAGCAAAATGGGGGAAGGAGAGGAAAGAGGCATTATGCCTGTGGCCAGAGAAGGCAGGCGAAGGCTGCAGGTGGGATGCTTAGAGCGGGGCCCCATGTCCCACGTGATGCTCCCTTCTAGAAGCAGCTGAGAAAGTTGTCCAGAGCCAGAAGACCAAAGACGGGGCTCAGAGGTTTCTCAGAAGGAAACCGCAGGGGACTTGGGAATGTGACCGGGCTTCCTCGAGGGGTGAGGAGCGCTGGATGGAGGAAGCAGGCCGGCCAGGATGCGCTCCCACAAATGGGTCCCCCGCCTTCACACTGTCCCCACGGGCACCCAGACCGTACTCCGCCTGAGCTCAACCCCAGGCTCAGCTCCACCTCCAAGTGGAGTGACTTTGCCTTCCGCACCGAGGGGCTGCACTCCTTCAGCAGCGTCCTCTGGGTGGGTGCTGGTGACCCCTCTGGGGTTCCGGCCACTGCGTCACCACCCTGCCCCTGCCACAACCCTTCCCCACTCTGTTTCCTCACTAGACTCACAAGATGCACACTCTGTGTGTGTGTGTGCTCACTGCCTGCCCCTCCCAGAGGGCTGAGCAGGGCCGGTCCGTAAACTCGGTCTGAATGGCTGGCTGAGCCCTCCGTGCAGGGACGTTAGCTCAGCAAGCTCCCACCTTGTGCTGGAAACTCCTCGCAACGTCCAGATCACTTAGCCAAGGAAGGAAAGCTATTCTTAGCAACCTTCTTAAATCAGACACACTGAGTTTGAGAACCCAGCTGCCACTTCCCAGCTGTGTGACCTTGGGAAGCCGTGACATTGCTGGGCCTTGATCCTGCTAAGGAGCTCCAGGTACCTCCTCATAGTGTCACGGGGACCAGACAGGAAAACAAGTCTGAAAGCACCTTGTAAACTACAAGGCATTTGGTTTGTTATTATTGCTGCTGTAATTCAGCCGTGTACCAGTGTGAGCTTGACCTTCCCAGCAGGCAAGGTGCCATAAGCCCAGCTTCCCAGGCGAGCAGGAAGGGGCTGAGCCACAGCTGCCCCCCGCCCCGGGCAGGGTCTTCCGGGAGTTCTGAAAACTCCTTGCCCTTCCTTGGCATCCAGCCCAGCTGTCTCCCCAGTCTTGTCCCCAGCAGCCCACTTCCTGAGCACAAAGGGCTCCCTTGAATGACGTGCTATTTTCTTCATCTGTCTCATTCCACCGGGGGCATGTCTTTGAACGGAGCCCTGGTTACTTTTCGATACGTATCCAGGTCTGCACCTGACACTTCGCAAAATCTTTTAAAGTTATCAAAGATGTGTGCACACACGCACACGCACACAGCCAGACAGGTTAGCTCATGCTAAGAGGACCCAGCTTCTCCACTCTGCTGAGACCTGCTACAAGAGAAGTCAAAAGCCTCATATCTCAAAAATCAAATCAACAAGCACTTTTGAAAAACTGACACATACAGAGAGAAAAAGGAAAAGAAAAAAAAGAAAAAGAAGGCTTCACTCAGGAGCCTCACCTAAAGTCCACTGTGTTTCCCCTAAACTGGCTTCAAGTCAGAGCTGCTTCCCATTCTGCGGCCTTCACCTGCTGGTTCGAAATCACAACCCATATTTTTCAAATAAAGGAAGTCCTCATGTAATTTAGTGGTGGTTATTTGTCACCCGTTCCTGAAAACGAATGCCCATGGCAGTGAAGGCCAGCAGATTTATTGGGAGGGAAAGATCTATACTTCCTGGGCAAAAAGTGACATTACCAGGTTAGGTAATTGCTGCATAAACACTAAGTTACCCACTGATTAACTGTGCTTCTCAGTCTTTCCAGAGTGCTTCTCATGTGGATGGTTGTGTGCACTCTAACAGTGAACTGGAAACCAAAAAGGCCCAAGGACACCCCCACCCAACAGGAAGGAACAAAGACCATTAATGGAATTTCCAAACTTCCCAATATTTCACAAAGGTGTCCCTCGACAATGAAGGATTGCCAAGCACACTGCATATACAAACTTTCTCCATCTGTAACGATGGACTAAAAATGTACTTCCAGGAGATATGACTACACACCTATTGGAATGGCCAAGATCCAGAACACTGACAATAGCAAATGCTGGGAGGATGTGGAGCGGCAGGAATGATCATTCTTTGCTGGTGGGAAGGCAACATGGTGTAGCCAATCTGGAAGACAGTTGGGTGGTTGCTTACAATGACAAAGATACTCTCACTATACAATCAGCGATCGTGTTCTCTGGTATTTACCCAAATGGGCAGAAAACTTGACCACACAAAAATCTGCAAAAGGATATTTATAGCGGCTTTATTCATCACTGCCAAAAACTGAAAGCAACCAAGAGGTCCTTTAATAGGTGAGTGGGTAAATAAACTGTGGTGGATCTAGACAATGGAGAATCATTTAGCACTAAAAAGAAATGAGCTATTAAACCACAAAAAGACATCAAGGAACCTTAAATGCGTATCGCTAAATGAAAGAAATCAATCTTAAAATGCTCTACGCAATTCCAATCATATGGTGTTCTTGAAAAGGCAAAACTATAGAGATGGAAAACAGATCAGTGATTGCCAGAAGTTTCGAGAGGGGAGATGTTGAATTGATGAAACACGGAAAATACGTTAGGGTAGTGAGAGAATTCTGTGTGATGCTGGTAGGTATACATAACCCCGCACATTTGTCAAGACCCACAGACTTTTACGGCACAGAGTGAAACGTAACGTGTGTAAATTGGAAGAAAAAAAATTAGGAGGTCAGGGATCCCAGGATGCAATGGAGACTGTGATGGAGGACTCTAAATGTAATACAAATGCAGGATGTGACCTCATGAAGGCGGTGGGGAAGGCATTGGTCTAAGCAATGCTGGGAATGAATGGAGTCTGTGGAATGAAAGACAAAAGGAGCAGTCCATAGCAGTGCACTCTAGCTGATGACATTGCTTCCTTCAAGGCTACCGGCTAACCGTCCTGGGACCACTGTATATACATCCTAAGAATGAATGAAGAAGTAAAGGGTTGGAGGAGAGTGGGGTCCAGGCTCCCCGCTGTTGAGAGTGGAGGTTACAGGTAAGCAAGGGGAGGAGGCTAGAAGGATCTGAGGGCTCATGGATTAGAGCTGGAGATAGATACAGATGGAAAGATAGATTGATAAATTAGGTAGAGAGAGAGAGAGGGTGTGTATATACATGGGTTAGTGTGATACTGTAATTTCTAATAAGAAATATATACTTTTTCCCCATCCCCATTTCTGGCACAGAGCTCCCCAAACCTTTGAAATTTCCTAAGTGACGACAGGAACAAAGGTGTCTTTTGCTATGATAATGAGGTGACTTTTGGATCACACCTAAGGGTGGGGGCCGGTTGCCAGGAGAACCACTTATGCTATTAGAGGGTTGGAACACTCAGTCCCTCCACCCATCCCAAACCCTTAGAGAGGGAAGAGGGGTTGAATTAATTGCCAATGGCCAATGATTTAATCAGTTGTGCCTACATGATGTGGCTGCTATAAAATCCCAAAAGGAGAGGGCTCAAAGAGCATCCATGTTGGCGCACACGTGGGGATATAGGGAGAGTGGTGTGCCTGGAGAGGGCATGGCAGCTCCGTGCCCCATACTTGCCCCATGTAGCTTTCCCACCTGTTTCTTACTTCTAACCTTTCATAATAAACAAGTGATCTAGAAGGTAAAATGTTTCTCCAAGGTCTGGAGCCCTCGAGCAAATTAATCAAACCGAAGGAAGGAGTTGTTGGGACCTCTGATCCGTAGCTGATTGGTCAGAAGCACAGGTAACAACCTGGACCTGTGATTGACATCAGAAGGGGAGGGCAGCCTTGTGGGACTGAGTCCTTTACCTGTGGGACGTGATGCTGTCTCCAGGTAGACAGTCTCAGAATTGACTGGTGCTGCAGAGAGTTCCTTGGATGTGCGGGGAGCCCTCCCCCCATACACACACACACACATTGGAAGCTGGTCTCAGAACACCTTTCAGTTAGTAAACATATAGTTATGTCCTCGCTCTGTCCCCTGAGAGGGCCTGGAAGCAGTGACGCCCCAGCAGCAATGAGCACACCCAGCACCCAGATCTTGGCTTCTAAATGCCATTCACCAATAAAAGGAACCACGGCTCCTTAGAGAAATGGCGGACTCTCGGGCTGGGACAGGACATATTCAAGATGAGCCCGCAGCCTCTAGTAGCGCCAGCACATAAGAAAGCGATCGGAAAAATAAACAATGGGGAGATATGAAAAGGACACAAGAGCCAACTGAAGGAGCCAAAGCTGGAACCATTTGAGCAGCAAAATAAATATAACCCAAAGTATAAAAAGAAAATTCATGATTCCATACTGATAAAAATAAATGATTGGATAAATGAATAAGAGGGTAAGAATAGACAAATCTCCCATTCAGAAGGATTCTAAACAATTTATGTAGATACTTTCCCCTCAGGGAGGACGAGCACAACCCCTCCCCTTCCCTGGGTGCTGTGCAGAGTGACTTCCTTCCAGAGAGGACCTTATGGAAAGGGGGAAGGGAGCAACTTCCCAGTGGAGAAAAACACAGACTTGGGTGACAAAGGTCACGGCCACGGTGGTGAGTCACAACAGCAGGGACTCCTGACATGATGGGAAGGGCACTGAGCCTCCTCCCGAAACCCGTCACCCCATCTAACCGTGAGACAACCACGAGACAAATCCCGCTGGAGGGACATTGGACAAAATCCCTGAATAGTCCCCCTCAAAACTGTCAAGGTCATCAAAAACAAGGAACGTCTGGAAAACTGTCACCACCAGGAGAAGCCTATGGAGACGGGACGCCTACATGTCATGTGGTGTCCCGAGTGGGATCCTGGAGGAGAAAAAGGAACATTAAGGGAAAACCAGTGAAATGTGAATGACGTGTGTCTAGCCGATAATGAGACATCAACATTGGTCCGTTACTGTGACAAATGTGCCCTATAAATGTATGTGTTACAACGCGGGACTTGAGTGGAAGGCATGTGGGGACTTCCTCCACTATCCTTTTGTAACTTCTCTGTAAGTCTCAAACTACACTTTAAAAATTATATTATGTACATATATACACATATAGATAAATAAATGTATACACACACGTATAATGTCTATACACACATACGCTGTTTCCTGTTGGCCTCAGTCTATCCTTAGTGCTGCCATCATCTGGCAATGCCCGGGGAGACACCTGGGGCGTATTACCTGGGGGCGAGTCCCCACCCTCGGCTCCCCTCTCAGAGCCAGCGCCCGTGGCTGGACCGGCCCTCGTACTGCAAGACAAACCTCGGCAACAGCCATCAGGGAAGTCTGAAAAATCACGGCCCCTCACTCTCAGGGCTGGAGGGCACGTGGCAGGCCTGGGCCACGCAGCCAGGTGGCCGGGGAGGGGGTGAGGAGGAGCACAGATGGGAGTTCTGCCTTTATTGTGGGTGGGGGCGGGCAGGAGGGCCTGGGGTTTGGGGGGCTCCCTCTTTATCGGTGAATTTAAAACATATGCGTGGCTTGAGAGCCCGGACAGGGAGAGCAGGGTCACCCGCCGGCCTGCTTTCCGGGTCCTTCGGGGCTTTCTACGAGGGAGCCGCATGGCTGGGGGGGCCGGGCTCTCCCTCTAGCTGGCCGCGAGCCACGCGATTATTCCAGACGGGTGTCTGTTAAGTGGCGGCCTCCAGATCGGAAGCAGCACATCAGGCACTTACTATACATAAGGCACATATGCACATATGCATATTTCCACCAACAATCCTGGGAACGGAGCGTATCCTCAGGGCAGAGCTTTCCAGCCAAACAGAAAAGGCACCGAGCACTCCATTGCCTCAGGCTTTGTCTGAGCAGGAGCGAACTCCACGCCCAACAGGACCGGGCCTCGTGTGGGGCCTGGAGGGGTCAGGGCAGGGCGATGGCCAGCAGCCTGGGCCTCCTGCTCCCCAGCCGCGCACCCTCCAGACGTCCCCCCACGGGGCCGCCCAGCAAGGTCTCGGAGTCTAAGGCTGGGTCTCACAAAGATTCCTCTCAACAACGTGAAATGTTTCTAATGCACTTGCCCTTAAAGAGAGAAGGCTTTGTTTTCTGGATGTCATAATTACATTTAAAGTGTTGTATTTCCCCCGCCGAGGGTCCCGCCTGTGGCTGTGCCTCACACACGTCGTCTGGATTCCCCAGGAAGGCGCAGGTGTCCTCACCAGCCCACTCCCTGGGTGAGAAGACTGAGCTGGGCAACATTCTCCCCTCCTTCCCCACCCAGGTCGGCGGCCTCCCTCCCAACACAGAGCGTGGGGGCGGGGCTGCTCGCAGCCGGAGGGACGGGAGGCCCCCCCACAGGGGCTGGAGGGCCCTGCGCTTTGTGGCTGAGATCAGAGCCACCGCCTGCCACCTCTGGGCCCTGTAGCCCTGTGCTTGGAGCGCGCCGGGGGCCCTCCAGGGAGGCACCCTGAGGAAGTGACAGTGGGAGCGGGGGGAGATGATGGAGATTCAGTTTGTTAAAAAAAGAAACAGGTCCCCAATGGGATGGCTTGTGCCAAGCCACACGCCAGCCCACCAAAACTTACGACACCTAACCACCTGCCGTTGGGCCCCTCCCAGGAATGCGATCTCACCCCGCCCACCGCGTTCTGCACAGGGCCCCGGAGGTAATTCGCCCAACAGACCCCTGCCGCCCCCCAGAGGAAGGTGACCCTGCCTGGAACGACCCCCCTGGTCCCCCTCCTGCCTGTAGAAGCCTCCCATTCCGTACGGCTCCTCGGAGCGCCTTCCCACGTGCTGGACGGGATGCTGCCCCATTCGTGGACCATCAGATAAAGCCAATTATATCTTCAAAATTTACTCAGTTAAATTTAACTGTCCCGCCTTCAGGAGGCAGGAATATGTCACTCTGCAGTGACAGTGATTTGCCTGGTCTCACTTTAAGGCTCATTTTATTTTTTTAATATGTGAAAAATCATGAGGGCCATGGCACAACTTTCCAGGCTGATCCCTCCATCAGCAAAATGCCTGTCCCATCGCCTCCTCTTGTGGCCATGGCAACCATCCCAAGCCTCCCACTCCCCCTCCCAGGCCTGCCACTGCCTCCCGACAGGGGGAGCCATGCGAGGCTAGTCCTTACTTCTCTGGACTCCTCCCCCAGCTCACCCCCTTCTGGGGGGGCATCCAAAGATCTAAATCAGACACAGCTACTCCTCTGCTCAATAACCTCCATGGGTTCCCCACCCCCATTCAGGGGAAGTTCCCCCACATGGTATGTGACCTCTGTGACTTCATCCTGTCCCTTCCTGCCCCTCACTCACTCAGATCCACCCACGCTGGACCCCCTTTCCTTCCTCAATACTCCCGAGCTGGTTCATGCCTCAGGCCCTTTGCACTGGCTATTCCCTATGCCGGGAAAGTTATCCTCCAGAATCTCTGTACAATGAGCTCCTCCGTCCCTGATCACCGACCTCAATTCTCCCACTCACAGTCCCTCCTCATCCCAACACCAACACTGCCCGATCCACTCTTCCATACCTGCCTCTTCCCTGCCTCTGCTAGACAGCAGCCACCTGGCAGGCGTGGGCAGGCTCTGCCTTGTTCCCCACTCCATCCCCAGCGTCCGCAACAGTGCCTGCCACACGGTCCATGTTCAACTGTCTGGAGACCCAGGGAGGGGCCAAAGCTGCAGTTCAAGCCCCAAGGCATGTGCTGAAGAATTCCCTCTTCCCTGGGAGAGGCCGTCACGTGCTCCGTTCCGGGCATCCAGCTGACCGTATGAGGCCAAGCTGCTCTGCGGAGGCCATCCGCTTCACTCGGAGCCCACTGATTTCAAGGTGAATCCCACCCATAAACACCATCACAGAAACATCCAGAATAATGTTTGACCATATAGCTGGGCCCCCTCACCCAGCCTCGTGGATGCCTAAAATTAACCCCAAAAAAGGATAAACCCAAAGATATCCTTGCCGAGACACGTGATGCTTCCATTTCCGAAAATCGAAGACAAAGAAAAATCTTGAAAGCAGCCCGAGGAAAACAAACCTTACCTACAGGAGGACAACTATCAGAATGAGAGCAGATGTTTTTGTTCACGGCTGGAAGGAACTGGCACCATATTCCCCATGTGCTGAAAGGAAAAAAAAAAAAATCAATCCAGGACTTTGTAAATAGCGAGGCTATGCTTGAGGAATAAAGGGGAAGTCAAGGCATTCCCAGACGAAGAAAAACTGAGAGAATTTGCCACTCAGGAAGCTACTCAGAATATGGCTGAAGGAAGTTCTCTAAGAAAGAAAAAGGAGAATATTAAATTAGAATTAGAATATTAAATTTATCTAATAAATATTAGAATATTAAAAAGGAAGAGAAGGCATAGTGAGGAAAACAAAATGGATAAGTAAAATAGAGGTTTTTTTCAATTTCTTGAGTTTTCTAATTACGTTTGGTAGTGGAGCACAAATTACAACATGTATATAGAGTAAATATTTACAATTATTACAATTATATTATACATGGGGGATGGGGACCTAAAACAAGGGATGGTTTCTCGACTTCATTCAAACTGTTGAAATGGCAAAGCCAGCAGGCTGTGGTTAGTGATGCATACATCACATAATACCCAGAGTAATCACTAAAAAAAACAGACAGAGCGATACATTCAAAAACGCTCTCAATAAACGAGACAGAATTCTGAAGGTGAGCAAGGGACAAAAGCAGAAAGGCAGAAAAAAGTAACACAGAGGGAAGAAAGCAAACACAAAGCAAAAATAGACACACATATATATGGTACTTAAGATCTAACATATAAATAATTATGTTAAACATACCAACTAAGACACAGATTGGCAGAGTAGATTTAAAAACATAGCTCAACTAGACGCCGTCTATAAGAAACTCGCTTTAATTATAACAATATTGGCAGAAAGCGAAAGGATGGGAACGACAACGCTTGCAAACCCCCATCACATGAAAGCGGAAGGGGTCGCGTTCATATGAGATAAAGTGGACATCAGAGCAAAGAAAATCCCTGCAACAGAGGA
>JAPYYM010001452.1:0-13461 GCA_028534135.1 Potos flavus | reverse complement strand
ATCTTTAGGGTAAATACCCAGTAGTACAATTGCAGGGTCATAGGGTAACTCTATTTTGAATTTCTTGAGTAATCTCCACACTATTTTCCAAAGTGGCTGCACCAACTTGCATTCCCACCAACAGTGGAAGAGGGTTCCCTTTTCTCCACATCCTCTCCAACATTTGTTGTTTATTGTCTTATTGACTTTGGCTATTCTAACTGGTGTGAGGTGTGGTTTTGATTTGAATCTCCCTGATGGCTAATGATGATGAACACTTTTTCATGTGTCTGTTAGCCATTTGTATGTCTTCTTTGGAGAAGTGTCTGTTCATGTCTTCTGCCCATTTTTTACGTGATTATCTGTGTTTTGGGAGTTGAGTTTGAGGAATTCTTTATAAATCTTAGATATCAGACCTTTGTCTGTAGTGTCGCTTGCGAATATCTTCTCCCATTCCGTGGGATGCCTTTTTGTTTTGTTGACTTATTCCTTTGCTGTGAAGAAGCTTTTATCTTGATGAAGTCCCAAAAGTTCATTTTCGCTTTTGTTTCCTTGCCTTCGGAGACATGTCCTGAAAGAATTTGCTGTGGCTGACGTCGAAAAGGTTACTGCCTATGTTCTCCTCTAGGATTTTGATAGATTCCTGCCTCACGTTGAGATCTTTTATCCATTTCAAGTTTATCTTTGTGTATGGTGTAAGAGAATGGTCCAGTTTCATTCTTCTACATATAGCTGTCCAATTTTCCCAGCATCATTTATTAAAGAGACGGTCTTTCATGGATCGGAAGAATAAACATTGTTAAAATGTCTCTACTGCCCAGAGCAATCTACACGTTCAATGCCATCCCGATCAAAATTCCACTGGCATTTTTCAAAGGGCTGGAACAAACAATCTTAAAATTTGTATGGAACCAGAAAAGACCCCGAATTACTAAGGAAATGTTAAAAAAGAAAAAAGAAAATGTTAAAAAAGAAAAACAAAGCTGGGGCATCACATTGCCTGATTTTAAGCTTTACTACAAAGCGGTGATCACCAAGACAGCATGGTACTGGCACAAAACAGACACATGGACCAGTGGAACAGATTAGAGAGCCCAGATATGGACCCACAACTCTACGGTCAAATAATCTTTGACAAAGCAGGAAAAAATATCCAGTGGAAAAAAGACAGTCTCTTCTTTCTGGGATTCTAATTCTACTGACCCTTTGATATTGCCCCCAGCTTTTGGTGCTCTATCCCACTTTTTTTTTCACCTCATTCCTCTTTGTACTTCAGTTTGGGTAATTTCTATTGACCGGTCTTCAAGTTCCCTGGTTAAGTCTCCTTCTGAGTTAGACTACTGAAGACATTCTTCGTAGAAATCATATGTGCTTCTGATGACATCATACTCTACGTAGAAAACCCAAAAGACTCCACCCCAAAATTACTAGAACTCATATAGGAATTCATCAGTCACAGGATATAAAATCAATGCACAGAAATCAGTGGCATTTCTATACACTAATGATGAGGCAGAAGAAAGAGAAATCATGGAGTTGATCCCATTTACAATTGCACCAATACCATAAGATACTGAAGA
Source organism: Potos flavus (assembly GCA_028534135.1). Lineage (NCBI taxonomy): Eukaryota > Metazoa > Chordata > Mammalia > Carnivora > Procyonidae > Potos > Potos flavus. The sequence goes on along the minus strand of JAPYYM010001452.1, from coordinate 11,902 downwards.
ATAAATCTAACCAAAGATGTAGAGGATCTGTACTCTAAAAACTATAAAACACTTCTGAAAGAAATTGAGGAAGACAGAAAGAAATGGAAAAACATTCCATGCACATGGATTGGAAGAACAAATATTGTTAAAATGTTTTATGCTACCCCATACCATCTAAGCATTCAATGTAATCCCTATCTAAATACCATCAACATTTTTCACAGAGCAGGAATAAACAATCATAAAGTTTATATGGTACCAGAGAAGATCCCAAATAGCCAAAAGACTATTAAAAAAGAAAACCAAAGCCGGGGGCATCACAATTCCTGACTTCAAGCTATATTACAAAGCTGTGATCATCAAGACAGCGTGGTACTGGGACAAAAGCAGACACATAAATCAATGCAACAGAGTAGAGAGCCCAGAAATGGACCCTCAACTCTATGGTCAACTAGCTTTGACAAAGTAGGAAAAACTATCCAATGGAAAAGACAGTCTACTCAACAAATGGTGTTGAGAAAATTGGACAGCCACATGCAGAAGAATGAAACTGGACCACTTTCACCCTACACAAAAATAAACCCAAAATGGATGAAAGACCTTGATGTGAAACAAGAATCCATCAAAATCCTAGAAGAAAACACAGACAACAACCTCTTTTACCTTGGCCACAGCAACTTCTTGCTAGTCACGACTTCAAAGGCAAGGGAAACAAAAGCAAAAATGAACTATTGGGACTTTATCAAGATAAAAAGCTTTTGCACAGTAAAGGAAGCAGTTGACAAAACTAAAAGGCAACTTATAGAATTGGAGAAGATATTTGCAAAGGTCTCATCAGATAAAGGGCTAGTATCTAAAATCTATAAATAACTTATCAAACTCAACACCGCCCCCCCAAAATCCAGTCAAGAAATGGGCAGGAGACATGAACAGACATTTCTCCAAAGGAGACATGGAAATGCCCAATAGATACATGAAAAAATTCTCAACATCACTCTGCATCAGGGAACTGCAAATCAAAACCACAATGAGATATCACCTCACACCAGTCAGAATGGCTAAAACTGATAATTCAAGAAACAGCAGATGTTGGTGAGGATGCAGAGAAAGGGGAACACTCTTACATTGTTGGTAGCAAAGCAAATTGGTACAGCCATGCTAGAAAACAGCATGGCGGTTCTTCAAAAAGTTAAAAATAGAACTACCTTATGACCTAGCAATTACAATACTTAGGTATTTATCCAAAGGATACAAACTTATTTGAAGGAGCACCTAAACCCCGATGCTTATAGCAGCAATGTGCACGATAGACAAAATATGGAAAGAGCCCAGATGTTCATTGACAGATGAATGAACAAGAAGATGTATTCCATATAAATGGACTATTACTCAGCCATCAAAAAGAATGAAATTTTGCCATTTGCAACAACATGGATGGAACTAAAATGTAGTATGCTAAGCGAAATAAGTCAGTCAGAGGAAGACAAATGCCATATGATTTCCTCATATATGGGATTTAAGAAACTAAATAGATGAACATAGGGGAAGGGAAGGAAAAATAAAATAAGATAAAAACAGAGAGGGAGGCAAACCATAAGAGACTCTTAACTATGGGAAACAAACAGAATTGCTAGGTGGGGGACAGGGTAACTGGATAATGGGCAATAAGGAGGGAATTTTATGGAATGAGCACTTGGAGTTATATGCAACTGATGAATTATTAATTTCTACCTCTGAAACTAATAATACACTATATGTTAATTAAATTGTCCTTAAATTAAAATTTTAATTAAGAAAGAAAGAAAATCTCTGTGCTTCTGACTGCTCACATTTCCAAGTGATTCTTCATGGTTACCATCTGTTGCTGATATTATTTGCCTGATCTTGAATGTTTTCTACCTTTTCCATGTAATCATATTTTAAATACCTGCCTTAAAAAAAAAAAAAAAACTCTAGCATCTGTGTCATATCTGAGTCTAGCTCCAATCATTTCTCCTTTGCATACCTCCTCATATTTTGTTGAAATCCAGACTTGTTGTACAGGAGAGCATATACTGAGGTAACTATTTTTTATACTTACTGATGAGTGCAACTTCTCTTCAGCTAGGCCACTGGTATAGATGTGTGTGTTATTCAAGTTTAAAGCCAGTTGGGAGGCTGGGTTTAAAGTTTATTGTTACTCAGTGCGCTGAAGGTTCAAATCACTTGACTCCCTATATTTGTCTCTCTTGGTTTAGGGTCTTCTTGTTATACTGTTCTCCAGAGACAGTCTTCCTCTCTCAGCTTTTCTAGCTGTTATTTTAACTTAGCACTTGTTAAAATGCTGGTGGAGAGTGGACAAAGGAGTGTGTATATTTTTGATGCTTTCCTTAAGCCTCAGTCTTAGGCAGTATAAACCTGTCTTGGGGTGTGACCATCACAAGTGATATTGCCCCCACCAGATGAATTTTGGGCCTAGCATGCACTCCTGCTCTTCCTCCAGTGGAAGAGCTTTGTGCCCTTTCTCCATCACCCTTACCTTTCCCAGCTGAAGTGAGTTGATGTGAGTATCCTTAAGCTACACTTTATTTTTCCCCTGAAATTTAAGCCTACTTGTCCATAGTAGTGATGGGTTTGGGGCATTTTAACTGTGGTTTCTCTTCCTCTTCCTAAACCAGACCATGGGGGAAACCTTCTCTGGGGTCCTCAAAGTCACCCAGCCAGATGGAGCCTGAGAAGCCCCTGGAGAAAAAGCTCACAAGAGGATGTTACAATTCCTATGGTCTCAGCCCTTAGAGTCTTTCACACTCACGTTAGCCCACAATTAGCCTTTAGAAAATGGTTAAAATTTTCTACTTTCTACTTTAATTTTCCTTTTTTAACTTTTTTTTTTAAAGATTTTATTTATTTATTTGTCAGAGAGAGAGAGCACAAGCAGGCAGAGTGGCAGGCAGAGGCAGAGGGAGAAGCAGGCTCTCTGCTGAGCAAGGAGCCCGATGTGGGACTCGATCCCAGGACCCTGGGATCATAACCTGAGCCGAAGGCAGCTGCTTAACCAACTGAGCCACCCAGGCGTCCCCCTTTTTTAACTTTTTTTTTTTATTTAAATTCAATTAGCCAACATATTGAAACATCATTAGTTTCAGATGTAGAGTTTAATAATTCCTCAGTTGTGTATAATAACCAGTTTCTCATCACATCACGTGCCCTCCTTAATGCCCATCACCCAATTACCCCATCTCCTCACCCCTCTACCCTCCAGCAACCCTCAGTTTGTTTCCTATTAAGAATCTCTCATGGTTTTTCTCCCTCTTTAATGATTTCCCATTCAGTTTTCCCTCCCTTCCCCTATTACCCTCTGCACTATTTCTTATAATCCACATATGAATGAAACCAGATGACAACTGTTTTTTCTCTGATTGACTTGTTTCACTTACTGGCATGTGAGGCATTCCACAGTTTCAATCCCAGGAAAATTATCTGGTTTTTTCTCCTTGAAGAGTGCTAACTCTCTCTCTGTGGATCTCAGCCCTATGACCTCAGTTCTCTGGCTCAAGAAAAGTCTTTAATTTGTATTTTGTCCAGTTTGTTTTTTTGTACTAAGGGTAAGAGTGATATCCTTTTTAGCATATCTTTCCATCTTAGAGCTGAAACCTATTGAGTCTTAATGCACTTAATAATTTCTTAATAATAGAGTTTGACCAACTCCAAATAATCCAGCTACTTTAGACCAAAAAGAACCATTATTTACTAGAATCATATATAGAAACACATTCTGTTTCTCTAGGGTGACTCATCCTTCCAGGGATGGCCAAGTAAATTGAAAAAGCACATATTGATTCTCTAACAGGCATTTTTCTAAAGAAACAAATAATTTTACTTACTCATAGAGTATACAAAGAGCTTTCAATAATATATCAATTATTATGAAAATTGATCAGACTTGAAAATAATGTAAACTATAATAAATAAAAGTTAAACTATAAATTAATAATTGTATCTTCTTTAAGGATATTTTTAAAGACTTTTAGATGAAGAACAAATAAAAAAAACATAAGCCATAGCCTACTTAGGTAATAGTAAAAAAAGAATCATTATATATCAAACATGGTACAAAGTCAAAGCTATGTTTATAAGCCGATTCAAGTTCAGGGATCCTCTTACTGTTAAATAAGATAGAATGAATATAACTGAAGTAACTTTACATCAAAAAAGTCTTAAAAATATAAGATTATCAAGTAATAGCCATGTCCTTCAGCACACAAAAATGGGATACCACTTTCTTCTGTCCTCCATATCATCAAATGTGAAGTCTGCCATTATTTGAACTGGTGCACCTGTAGGGAATGCATTGCTTCTCTCTGGTAGCTTTTAGGATAATTTCTTTAGTTTTCAGAAGTTTATTTATTTATTTTTTATTTACTTATTTGAGAGAAAGAGTGAGAGAGCACAAGCAGTGGGAGAGCAGCAGAAGGAGAGGGAGAAGCAGACTCCTCACTGAGCAGGGAGCCTGACGTGGGGCTTGATTCCCAGGGCCCTAGGATCATGATCTGAGCTGAAGGCAGATGCTTAACTGACTGAGCCACCCACGTGCCCCTAGTTTTCAGAAGTTTAAATATGACGTGTATCGGCATGAATTTCTCTGCATTAATCTCATTGGGGCATGCTCAAGTTTCTGACCCTGTGAGTTTGTGTCTTATACAATTTGGGATGTTTTAAGCTATTAGTTCTTCAAATATATTTTCAAGCCTTAATTCTTCCTCCACTCTTTCTGGCCCCCAAGATTCAAATATTAGGTCTTTTGTTATAGTTTCAAGAATCACTGAGGCTGTTTCAGTAGTGGTGGAGTTGCTGTTGTTCTTTGCAGTATATCTGTTCTCTGTTGTTGATATTGACTACATTCTATTACTTGTTTCAAATTCATAAACTCTGTATTCTCTCATATTCGCTCTACTACTGAGTACTTCCAGCAAGTTCTTTATTTGGTTATTGCATTTTTTTGTTCTATATTTCTATTTGGCTCCTTCTTCATAACTTCTGTGTCCTTGCTGGGCTTTTTTTTTAATTTAATTTATTCCAAGAAAATTCATAACTACTTGTTTAAGTGATTTTATGATGGGTGCTCTAATATCTTTGCCAAAAAAATTCAACTTTTTCTCAAGTTCACTTCGATGTAGTGTCTTTTGATAGTCTTTTTCATTTAAGTCACTATTTTCATGTTCTTGGTATAATTAGTGATTTTTTATATTATATTCTGGATACATTACATATTATGAGTCTCTGGATCCTGTTTAAATCTTCTATTTTAGCAGTCAGTCACCTTGTTTAAGTTTAGCATGCAGGAGAAACTAATTTTAGACCCAAAGACACCTCCAGATTTAAAGTGAGGGGATGGAAAACAATTTACTATGCTAGTGGACATCAAAAGAAAACTGGGGTGGCAATCCTTATATCAGATAAATTAGATTTTCAGCCAAAGACTATAATAAGAGATGAGGCAGGACACTATATCATACTTAAAGGGTTTGTCCAACAAAAAGATCTAACAATTTTAAATATCTATGCCCCTAAGATGGGAGCAGCCAATTATATAAACCAATTAATAACAAAATCAATGAAACACATTGACAATAATACAATAGTAGTAGGGGCCTTTAATACCCCCCTCACTGAAATGGACAGATCATCTAAGCAAAAGATCAACAAGGAAATAAAGGCTTTAAATGACACACTGGACCAGATGGACATCACAGATATATTCAGAACATTCCATCCCAAAGCAATTGAATAAACATTCTTCTCTAGTGCACATGGAACATTCTCCAGAATAGACCACATCCTGGGTCACAAATCAGGTCTCAACCAGTACCAAAAGATTGCAATCATTCCCTGCATATTTTCAGACCACAAAGCTTTGAAACTAGAACTCAACCACAAGAGGAAAGTGGGAAAGAACTCAAATACATGGGGGCTAAAGAACATCCTACTAAAGAATGAATGAGTCAACTGGGAAATTAAAGAAAAATTAAAACAATTCATGGAAACAAATGAAAATGAAAAGACAACTGTTCAAAATCTTTGGGATACAGCAAAGGCGGTCCTGAGAAGAAAGTATATAGCAATACAATCCTTTCTCAAGAAACAAGAAAGATCTCAAATACACAATCTAACCCTACACCCAAAGAAGCTGTAGAAAGAACAGCAAAGAAAGCCTAAACCCAGCAGGAGAAGAGAAATAATAAAGATCAGAGCAGATATCAATGAAATAGAAACCAAACGAACAGTAGAACAGATCAACAAAACTAGGAGCGGGTTCTTTGAAATAATTAATAAGATTGATAAACCCCTTGCAGGACTTATCAAAAAGAAAAGAGAAAGGGCCCAAATTAATGAAATCATTAATGAAAGAAGAGAGATCACAACCAACACCAAAGAAATACAAACAATTATAAGAATATATTATGAGCAACTATCCACCAGCAAATTAGACAATCTGGAAGAAATAGATGCATTCCTACAGACATAGACTACCACAACTGAACCAGAAAGAAATAGAAAACCTGAACAGACCCATAACCAGTAAGGAGATTGAATCAGTAATCAAAAATCTCCCAAAAAACAAGAGTCCAGGGCCAGAAGGCTTACCAGGGGAATTCTACCAAACATTTAAAGAAAAATTTACATCTATTCTCCTGAAACTGTTCAAAAAAATAGAAATGGAACGAAAACTTCCAAATTCATTTTATGAGGCCAGCATAACCTTGATCCCAAAACCGGACAAAGATCCCATCAAAAAGGAGAATGACAGACCAATATCCCTGATGAACGTAGATGCAAAAATTCTCACCAAAATACTAGCCAGTAGGAACCAACAGTACATTAAAGGGATTATTCACCACGACCAAGTGGGATTTATTCCTGGGTTGCAAGGTTGGTTCAACAACCACAAATCAATCCATTTGATACAATACAATAATAAAAGAAAGAACAAGAACCATGTGATACTCTCAATAAATGCTTAAAAAGCATTTGGCAAAGTACAACATCCTTTCTTTATCAAAACTTTTCAAAGCGTAGGGATAGAGGGTACATACCTCAATATCATAAAAACCATCTATGAAAAACCCACAGTGAATATCATTCTCAATAGGGAAAACCTGAGAGCTTTCCCTCTAAGGTCAGGAACATGGCAGGGATGTCCACTATCAACGCTGCTATTCAACATAGTACTAGAAGTCCTAGCCTCAGCAATCAGACAACAAAGAGAAATAAAAGGCATCTGAATTGGCAGAGAAGAAGAAGAAGTTGAACTCTCACTCTTTGCAGATGATATGGTACTTTATGTGGAAAACCCAAAAGACTCCACTCCAAAACTGCTAGAACTTATACAGGAATTCAGTAAACTGTCAGGATATAAAATTAATGCACAGAAATCAGTTGCATTTCTATCCACCAACAGCAAGACAGAAGAAAGAGAAATTAAGGAGTCCCATTTACACTTGCACCCAAAACCATAAGATACCCAGGAATAAACCTAACCAAAAAGACAAAGAATCTGTACTCAGAAAACTATAAAGTACTCATTAAAGAAATTGAGGAAGACACAAAGAAAGGGAAAAATGTTCCAAAAATGCTTATGGATTGGAAGAACAAATATTGTGAAATGTCTATGCTACCTAAAGCAATCTACACATTTAATGCAATCCTTATTAAAATATCATCAATTCTTTTCAAAGAAGTGAAACAAATAATCCTAAAATTTATATGGAACCAGAAAAGACCCCGAATATCCAGAGGAATGTTGAAAAAGAAAGCCAAAGTTGGCGGCATCACAATTCCAGACTTCAAGCTCTATTACAAAGCTGTAATCATCAAGACAGTATGGTACTGGCACAAAAACAAACACAAAGATCAATGCAACATAATAGAGAGGCCAGAAATGGGCCCTCAAGTCTATGGTCAACTAATCTTTGAAAAAGCAAGAAAGAATGTCCAATGGAAAAAAGTCAGTCTCTTCAACAAATGGTGTTGGGAAAATTGGAGAGCCACATGTAGAAGCATGAAACTGGACCATTTCCTTACACTACACACAAAAATAGACTCGAAGTGGATGAAAGGCCTCAATGTGAGACAGGAATCCATCAAAATCTTTAAGGAGAAAATAGGCAGCAACCTCATTGACCTCAGCCACAGCAACTTCTTCCTGGAAACATCACGAAAGGCAAGGGAAGCAAGGGCAAAAATGAACTATTGGGAGGGACTTCATCAAGATCAAAAACTTTTGCACAGCAAAGGAAACAGTCAACAGAAGGAAAAGACAACTGACAGAATGGGAGAAGATATTTGCAAATGACATGTCAGATGAAGGGCTGGTATCCATAATCTATAAAGAACTTCTCAAACTCAATACCAAAAGAACAAATAATCCAATCAAGAAATGGACAGAAGACATGAAGAGACATTTCTACAAAGAAAACATCCGAATGGCCAACAGACACATGAAAAAGTGCTCAACATCAATTTGGTATCAGGGAAATACAAATCAAAACCACAGTGAGATACCACCTCACACCAGTCAGAATGGCTAAAATTAACAACAGGTGTTGCTGAGGATTCCCTCCTACATTTTTGGTGGAACGCAAGTTGGTGTAGCCACTCTGGAAAACAGTATGGAGGTTCCTCAAAAAGTTGAAAATAGAGCTACCCTATGACCCAGCAATCACATTATTGGATATTTACCCTAAAGAGATACAAATGTAGTGATCCAAAGGGGTACGTGCACCTGAATGTTTATAGCAGCAATGTCTGCAATAGCCGAACTATGGAAAAAGCCTAGATATCCATCTGCAGATGAATGGATAAAGAAGATGTGATACACACACACACACACACACACACACACACACACACACACACGGATACTAAGCAGCCATCAAAAAACCCAAAATCTTGCCATTTGCAACAACGTGGATGGAACCAGATGGTATTATGCTAAGTGAAATAAGTCAATCAGAGAAAGACAGTTATCATATGATCTCTCTGATACGAGGAATTTGAGAGGCAGGGAGGCGAGAAGGGAGGGAAAAATTAAACAAGATGGGGTCAGGGAGGGAGACAAACCATAAGAGACTCTTAATCTCAGAAAACAAACTGAGGGTTACTGGAGGGGAGGGGCAGGGGCAGGGTGGTTATGGACATTGGGGAGGGTATGTGCTATGGTGAGTGCTGTGAATTGTGTAAAACTGATGATTCACAGACCCATACCCCTGAAACAGATAATACATTATATGTTAATAAAGAAAAAAAAGGTTCACATGCAGGTTCTTGAGGCCCTTCCTTGTTTTACCGACTTCCCCCTTCTAAGCAGATCAGGTCAGCTGCAGTGTATGACTGAGAGGCTGGGAAAGCTTGGCCTGCCAGGTTCTGCTGGAAATGCTCTCATGGACATACCAGCTGCCACTGCTCCTGGGGCTGGGTTTTCCCACAACATCACCCCTGGGTTTTCTATTTTCTGGTTCCTTTGCTAAGAAATCAAGCTTTTCTTGTTCTTTTCCCTTTTTTTTCCCCCCTGTCCATGGTTTGTGATACTCAGTTGTAGGATTTTTCTGTCACCCAATCTGGCTTATATAGGAGATAAAATTAAAACCCAGCAGACTCATTGCAATGTCATTCTTCAAATTCTTAAATTGTTGGCAGTTGATCTTCCTCTTCTTGCCTTTGAGATTCCTTTTGTAATTGCTTGTTGCATTATTTCCAGTATATTTGTCTTGAGAGGAGAGAAGCAGGGTCAACATTGTCTTATCCACGGACTAGAGTACCTCCTTCCTTTCTTCTCAACTGCTGGCCTAGCTAATCAGCTTCAGTGCCACATACAGACAACAGTAAAGACTTCTCCACAGACATGAATATTCCATTCATTTAACTCATAGTCTTTCTGTTTCTTTGATTTTATTCCTAACACGACAGAAATAAATTTCAGAGGACAGTAAAAAATTATGAGTCTAATATACACAATAATGCACTAATTCTTAAAACCTCAAATAATATGTTTTTTTAAGAAAGAACATTTCTAAAATAATTTTTTTAAAGATTTTATTTATTTGACACACAGAGATCACATGTAGGCAGAGAGAGAAGGGGAAGCAGGCTCCCCGTTGAGCAGAGAGCCCAATGCAGGGCTCGATCTCAGGACCCTGAGATCATGACCTGAGCCGAAGGCAGAGGCCTTAACCCACTGAGCCAACCAGGCGCCCCATTTTCTAAAATAATTTAAAAATATATTGAATGCCTTTATAACCCGATATTAAACAATTAGTTTTTTTTTTAATCTCAAGAGCCTTTTATTTGATCATTCAAAAAGGAAATAGATATATCCTATGATATGCAAACCATTCTATGGAGCACAAATCCTTGAAACTCCCACCACATTTTAATAACAGAGTATAGTAACCAAGATATCAAAACTTGAGAAAAATTGTAGGCAAAAAGTTTTGTAGATAATACTTCATATTTATAGGTAAGCATTGCAAACATTGTGGTTGTAAACATTGTTGCAGTACTAAATGCCAATGAATTGTTCACTTTAAAATGGTCAATTTTATGTTATGTGAATTTCACCTCAATAAAAATATGATTCCTGGAAATTTGAAACTCATAGAGATATTTTTTAATCTATTGCATTAGTAATAATTCCCTAGAGAAACAACCAAGAGGAAATTTTGTATATATTTTTATGTATAATACATAAATTATATATATAATACAAAAATGTATATAACATATATCAAATATATAAAATAAATATAAATAAATTATGTATAAAGATATGTATATCTTGAAGTTATAAGATATCTTCCTTTAACTTTACATAAAGAGGTATATTTAAGGATCAGCTCACATGGTTATGGTGGCTGGCAAATTCCAGCTCTGCAGGGTGGGCCAGCAGGCTGTAGACACAAGAGAATTGATGCCACAGTTCCAGTCTGAAAGCAGTTCATCATAGAACCAGAATAAACTAATATTTCAGATTGAAAGTTAGCTCTGCCAGACAATTCTATATTATTGAGGGAGGTCTTTTTGTTCTATTCATGCTTTCAACTAATTGGATGAGGCCCACACACATTTAAGGAGGAAAATCTGCTTCACCCAAAGTCTACCATTTTTAAATGTTAATATCATCCAAAAATATCCTCACAGAAACACCTAGAATAATTCTTGACCAGATATCAGGGCACCTAATAACCCAGTCAAGTTGACACATAATAAACTTAACCCCACAACTATCAATCCCAGAAATATTAGTAAAGAGACAAAGTGAAGGGAATGTGAGAATGTAAGCCATAATAGCAGAGTAAGTTTTTAAATATGTATATAAAATAACCACAACGTCAATGTCATTGGATTCTGTTCCCACACTACATGTACACAGCACAGGGAAATGGATCAAAGAAGTTGACCTACCTTTGTTTTCAATTTTTTTTTCTGTGTTCCAAGATTCATTGTTCATGTGCCACACCCAGTGCTCCATGCAATACATGCCCTCCTCAGTACCCACCAAGAGGCTCACCCATCCCCCCACTCCCTTCCCCTCCAAAACCTTCAGTTTGTCACTCAGAGTCCACAGTCTCTCATGGTTCATCTTCCCCTCCGATTTCCCCCAATTCACCCTTCCTTTCCTTCTCACAATGTCCTCCATGTTTTTCCTTATGCTCCACATGTAAGTGAAACTGTATGATAATTGACTCTCTCTGCTTGACTTATTTCACTCAGCATAATCTCTTCCAGTCCCATCCATGTTGATACAAAAGTTGGGTATTCATCCTTTCTGATGGAGGCATAATATTCCATTGTATATAGGGACCATATCTTCTTGATCCATTCATCTGTTGGAGGGCATCTTGGCTCTTTCCACAGTTTGGCGATTGTGGCCATTGCTGCTATG
>JAPYYM010001451.1:0-13461 GCA_028534135.1 Potos flavus | reverse complement strand
GAGGTAGTGCCAAGAAGGACCATATGTACCCCAATGTTCATAGCAGCAATGGCCACAATCGCCAAACTGTGGAAAGAGCCAAGATGCCCTTCAACAGATGAATGGATCAAGAAGATATGGTCCATATATACAATGGAATATTATGCCTCCATCAGAAAGGATGAATACCCAACTTTTGTTTCAACATGGATGGGACTGGAAGAGATTATGCTGAGTGAAATAAGTCAAGCAGAGAGAGTCAATTATCATATCGTCTCACTTACGTGTGGAGCATAAGGAAAAACATAGAGGACATTGGGAGAAGGAAAGGAAGGGTGAATTGGGGGAAATCAGAGGAAGAGATGAACCATAAGAAACTGTGGACTCTGAGAAACAAACTGAGGGTTTTGGAGGGGAGAGGGGTGGGGGTTGGGTGAGCCTGATGGTGGGTATTGAGGAGGGCACGTATTGCATGGAGCACTGGGTGTGGTGCATGAACAATGAATCTTGGAACACTGAAAAAATAAAATTAAATTAAAAAAAAGAAAACTAAAGCTATTCATAAAAAAAAAGAAAGAAAAAGAAGGTGGAGTTCATGGGGGCTGGCGTCCCTTTCTTCAGCATGGCTTGGGTGGAAGATACCCTGGAGTATTCCGTGGCACAGCTGGAGAACCTCTGCCTTGGAGTTCTGGCTTGCACTGTGTGGTTTGCCTGAGCCCTTCCCTCCATGGAGAGGTTGGCTGAAGTCAGAGCATGTGGGGCTTGCTAAGCCACAATAAGGAGTTCGGATTTTATTCAAGATACAAAGCAAATCACTGAAAGGTTTTGAGCAAGGAAATAAAGCAATCTGATTTGCATTTTAAAAACCTCACTCTGCTTGCTGTGTGGGGAATGGATTATATGAGGACTTGAGTTGGAGCAGGGGAACCAGTTAGTGGCTGTTGAATTAATCTGGATGAAAGAAAGTGGCTTGAGCAAGAGAGTTCACATGGGGAATGGAGAGAAGTAAACAGACTCCAAAAACATTTAGGAAGTAAAATGATAAGTTTCACTAATTGATTAGATGTCAGTATAATGTGCCAGATATCTTGCTTGAGCCACAGGGTAAGTGGGGTTGCATTTACAACAATGGGGGAGAAGGAAGGATACATAATTTTAGGGAAGAAAAGAATGGATCTCCTTCATAAATGTGAAGTTTGAGATATTTGTGAGGTGTTCAAATGATATGTCAATTGGGCTATTGGGTGTATTGATCTGGAGTCCAGAACAGAGGTTTGGGCTAGAGATATAAATTTTGTCATGTTTATTGTATACATGGGATTGAAGAGACTATGGAAAAATGAAAGTAGAGAGCAGTCTAGAATCCTAGACAATGTCCATATAGTATGTCAGCGGAGAGGGAGCTAGGGAGAGGGAGGGCGGGAGGAAAGGGAAGAGGGAAGGGAAAGGGAAGGGAGGGAGGAGACGGAAGAGAGGGACAGGGAGAGGGAAGAGGAAAGGAAGAGAAGCAGGAGGAGATAGGAGAGGATAGAAGAGAAGAGAGAAGACTAAATTAAGGTTTTTGAGGAACAAGAGACACCAGGCATTTTTGTAAGCCACTGAGAGTGGTGCAGAGAGAGGGAGTGTTTGCTGGTAAAAGAGAATGAATGGCAAGAGTGGAGTTGGTGGCCCATGTTAATGGGTCATGTCTTTTCCTGAAGTTTTTTAGGAAAATAGACAATGTGTCTCTATTCTTTGAATCTTTAAATATACAATTAGAGGCCACATCCTCCCCACTGTGTGTTTTTTCAGTGCTCTGTGATGAAATTGGCCTGAATATAAACCCTAGAACTCATTGAGACTGCTGGGAATGCTTTTCTCATCTCACATTATCTTCTGGCCGATGTTTCCTGACCAGTAATGATGCCATCTTTCCGATGAAGACTGAGGCAAAGCAGGGACTGAATGTCAATGCCTGCCCTGTGTCTTTGGGTGACATTGCACCGTTTGCCTTGAGCAGGGTGCTTCCTTGTCCTATTCATACAAATGTATCTGGGAGAACACTGGTTTTGTCCTTTCTGGTATCACCTCAGCTCATTATTAGCTGTGACCTCTAGATACTGTTCTTATCAGTATATACCACTCTGGCATTTCTCCCTGGTGATGTGCCCATCCGTAGTGATTATTCTGGCTGATTCCTCAACATTCATTATATCCTAGGTGATGATTCTACTATAATTTTATGAAACAATTCTCACTAGTGATTGGTTTAGGGATGACTGTATTACCCAATTTCATCCAGCCTCAGGGTAAAGCCAGCACAAAGGGGAGGGTAGGACTGATGAAGTCCCCGGAAGTGTCTCTCTCAGACCATGCCTGGAATCCACCCACCTATAATGAACTTTTATGTTTCTTTCCTTTAAGTTAATTCGAGTTGCTGCTTCCTCTGTTTTTCAAAGTCATCCTTTTTCTATCACCTTCCTTCGACCTCCTCCCCCCCACCCCCCGGCATCCTTTTGAAATCTATATTCATCAAAGAGCTCCCTGTGCAGATGGCTTGATTTCTGTAGATGTCTCCATGTCTTTTTAAATGGTACTAACTATAATTGCATCCCAAGAATTTCTTGTTGTTTGGCCTTCCAACATCTTTCAGTGTTCCAGTGTTACAAAATTTCAGACATTCAGTATTTTAGGTAATCTGTCCTGGTATTCCCACAGACTATTGAAATGTGTGCCAGAAACATTGTTTTGGCATCTAGATTTCTCTTCCTCAGAATGCCCATTGCACCAGCTGCAATATAAAATCTGTTGACCGGTGACACGTCCTGATTTTTGGTTTGGAAATATGGTCACAGTTCTCTTAGAGTCTGCCCATTGCACCAGACCAACCGATTTGAATGTTTTGAGACATACATTTCAAAAGTGACATGTCTGACTACATCTAATGCTTCTTTCATTCACAATAATAACCTCCAGCATGACACGGTCCCTTTCTCCCAAAGTTCCCGTCACTTCTACTTTACCAATTTGTTCTTCCTTGTTGGTCAGAATTAAGTCCAGACCAGCAGCTCCGTTCTTATGTCCTTTTCTTTTTAAGAGATGCAGCTGTCAGCGCTGAGAGTCAGGTAGCTCAATTGGGATGAACCCAAGGGACGTATTTGTGGTAATTCACATGCCTGGAAGAAAAGAGTTTGATGTGAGCTTCAGATTGGCAGAGAAATTGGATTTATTTTGGACACCGTATCAGGAGGAAAAGGACCAAGCCACTGGGAGAAATTGAGGTGATTGAATAGACTGGACCAAGGCTAAAGGGCTGTGTTCATTCTCTTCAAGAAATGAAACACCAGCTCTTGGAGACACCGTGTCTGCATTAGGAGGACACTGTACAGTGTTGGCAAATCTGAGAAAAGATGCAGATCACCTGGGGTGAGGACAGGTGGATGTCAGGATAAGATGGAGCTGGGGTAGGAGTGCATGTTGCTGGCCACTCGCCTGAAGTTTTCATGGCGAGCCAGGTAGATCTTGCTGGCAGAGGAGAGAATTGTGTAGGGCCAGCCAGGGCAGAGGGCAGGAGTGTTGGGGGTATAGTACCACGTTCTGTACAAGTGGTGGGAAGCAGGAGAGTAGGGTGGATTCTAGGGTTAGTCAGCTCCAGGTTGGAGTATACCCTGGGTGGGTAAATTACTGTACCTCTTTGCATGTTAATACCTTCTTCTGTAAGATATAGGTATTAACCTGCTCTGCAGGTTGATGAGAATTGAATTTTAAAGTATGGAAAGCACTTAATACAGAACTGGCACAGAGTAGGGACTCAGTAAATGAGAGGGACACGGGCTAAAGAGGAGTAGACTCCACTCAGGGTCAGAAGATTCCTGAGGAGGTCTATAGGAAGTGGGAGAGTGAAACCAGGGGAAACAAGGGAGAGAAAAAAATAGGCAGGAATGAGAAGAAGGGTTTCAAAGGGAGTGGAGGACAACAATGTCTTCCAGAAATAGCCCTAAGGGACAGCTGCACTTTGAGACAGGCAACGAAGAGCACTTGTGTTAGACCAGGGGTATCTTATTGCAAAGAGAAAATGTAGAAACAAGGGAAAGGGAAGAAGTGAACATTTGAGTTTATTATGTGCATAAGTACGACTGTCTTAAGCCAGCAGTACCTGCCATTGGAGGGAAACGGTCACTGAGAGATCCCGACTTGTGCCAAGCAGGCAATGGGTGTGGACCTTGGGCCCCTATGCACACAGGTGGCTGTCTAAGCAGCTATGCAGACCAGGGTTCCTGTAACTGTGAAGGTTTCTCATATGTAAAGTGAACTTATAGAAATTCTGCTAAAGGCTTTCAGGGGAAAACCATCTAAATAATGTCACTAATTCTAGCAGCTATCCCACACTGGAAGCCTAGATTCCAGAGTGAACCTGAGACAGGAGACATGAACTGCTGTTTTCTTGGTCATTCTTAGGTTTCCTTCCTCATACATCCCAGAGTGTGAGCCATGCCTTGGTTGCAGCTTATTCTAGTGTCTTGTGAAGTTGTAACTTATATGTAACTTATATGGAAGCATCACTATGCATTGTTATATATGTTATATTATAAAATATATCAGAGTATAGAGGCTAACTACACACACACACACACACACACACACACACACACACAGGCAATTTAAAGAAGAAGAAGAAGAAGAAAAGCAACTTAACCAGTCAGGTTAAGAAACATATCAATGCCTGTTCCGGAAAGCCTCCTATGTCCCTCCCCAATATATTCCCTTTCTTTCCCCCAAGGCAAACACTATCCTGACTTCTGCGATAGCATTCCCTTGTTTTTCTTCATAGTCTTCTGTCTATTCACATATCCCTAAATATTATATTGTTGGGTTTTGTGTATTTTTCAACTTTATACAAATGGAGTCATACTATATGTATTTTTTGTGACTTTTTTCTTTTGCTTCTCGATGGGTTTGTGAGCTTAGTCAGTTCATTTTATTGCTGCAATACTATTCCATCATGAGTATCCCATCACTTACTCACTGACTTTACTGTTGACAGACATTTGTTTGTTTTACAATTTTTTTTTACCATCATGAGCAGTGCTGGTGTGAGCACTCTTTCATGGCTGCTGATGTAGACATGTGTGATTTATATATAATATGTACATATATAATGTGCATATATAAACATTTATGTATATAAAAACTATGTGGGGATATATTATCCATTTGTAATTATATAATAATGTACAGAGCTGCATTCTCCAAACATTGTATAATGTAGAAAATTTAAAGAATTTGCAGTAGTAATATAGTCCATATTCAATTTCTGCACCTTCCTTTGATTTTAGAATATACCTCTGACATAAAAAACAAACAAACAAACAAACAAAAACCCAGCTCCTCTGTTTGGGAAATTAAATTTTTGATAAGTCCAGAGATTTCTGAGAGAGGATTCCTCAAAAGTTTAGTTGAGGAATGCTTTTACCCCTTCTTGATCTATGATCAATGCCTCCCAGAAGCACTGAGTTAGTGCTAAAACTGGTTTTCTCAGCCAGGAGAGCTCAGCCTATCCTGGTAAGAAGTTCTGGAGATTTGGGACCCAGTAGTTGCCCTCGCTGAGGCATGAAGGGACTCCTGAGGTTGTAAATGACTGGTATTGAATGACTTAATAAAGGATCCAAGGACACAAGAACCATACAAACTGATTGGGATTCTAGGGACCTCCTGGAGCATTTGCCACTTCGTGTTCTATAATTGAATTACATGGTGAGGTAGAGTGCGCAGAAGTATAGAAGTGTTTTTATTTGGTTGATGGTTGATCAGAGAATTGCAAGCATGAAGAGAATGATTACATTTTTTACAGCAAATCAGAGTGGACTGAATAACAGTAGCCTCTGCATACCTATATTTTTTTGGATTTCTTAAAGATTGTTTTCTTCGTTTTAATAACAGAAACTTTAATATAAATAAAGTAGAATAGGAAGCTATGATATATAAAAAGTATAAGGTATTGCTTTATTGGAAAATATAAAGTTGGTAAATGAGAATAGTTATAAAATCTATATTTACATGAATACATGCTTGCAAATGGTAACAGTTGCCTTTATCTATCTGTTTATTTATTTATGATTTTATTTATTTATTTGAGAGAGATGGATAGCAAGCACAAGTAGGGTTGGGCAGAGGGAGAGGGAGAAGCAGATTCCCCGCTAGGCAAGGAGATGAAGGCCAATAGGTCCCAGGACTCTGAGATCATGACCTGAGCTGAGATCATGACCTGAGCTGAGGGCAGTCCTATTGAGCACCCAGGAGCCCCTATTTTTTTTCTTTTTTAATGTAGACTTTATTTTTTAGCAGTGGTCTCAGTTTCATAGCAAAACTGAGCTGAAAGTACAGAGAGTTCCTATTTATCCTCTGGTACCGTGTTAGCAGCCTACCCCATTATCAGTAACCCCACTGGAGGGGTACATTTGTTACAATCCATGAGCCTACACTGACACATTATTACTGCCCATAGTCCATACATAGTTTACAGTAGGGTTCACTCCTGGTGTTGTACATTCTGTGGGTTTTGACACATGTTTAATGACATGAAGCCACCATTATATCCTTAAAGATCCTCTGTGCTCTGCCACTCATCCCCTCTCCCTCCCCAATCCTCGACTTTATTTTTTTTAAGGAGCTCCAAGAAAATAAAATAAAATAAAAGAGCTCCAAGATTTAGGAGGTGGAGAGTAGGAAGTTGTTATATCAAAGTGAAATACTAACAACATATAACACAATCTGCATATTTAAAAAAAAAAAAACAAAACCCTGAACATTTCATTAAGAAATTTAAAAGGTAAGCCACAGACTGGGAGAAAATTTTCATAAAACACATATCTGGCAAAGAATTTATATCCAGAATATAAAAAAGAGCCCCAGTAGGTCAAGAGTAAAAAGATAAGCAAGACTCCAAGAAATGGGTAAAAGACTTGAACAGAGACTACATAAAAGAAGATAAGAAAATGAAAAACAAGCAGGGCAAAAATGTGCTCCACAGATAAAAACCCAAGCTACCAAATGTATCTAGTGGCCTCTTTGTACCTAGAAGAAGGGATAAAAGAGACATTTGACAATAGCGAATGCTGGCAAGGATGTAGACTGATCTGAATTCTCATACTTTCCCAGTGGCAGTGTTCCAACTGGTTTTGGAAGAATGGTTGGGAGTTTCTTATAGGGTTAAACTTTCACCATACCTATGACCCAGACATTCCATTCCAAGAGAAATGAAAACACATGTCTGTATAAAGACTTGTAAATAAATAATAGCTTTATTCATAGTAGCCCCAAACTGGAGGCAACCCTTAAGTCCATCCATCTACATGTGAATGGATAAAAAAAATGACATATCCATATAATGGAATACTGCTCAGCAGTGAAAAGAATGCTCATGGATCTGTTATGGAACTCGGACTGGATCCTGGCCAAAAAAACCAAGTGGCACTTGGAGACCTTGGAGGATTCGAGGTTTATTTTATGCCAGCGGGCTCAGAGGAGAGGAGTCTCTCAAGGTGTGAGCCCCGAGCACAATCAAACGGGGTAGTTTATACACTTGTGCTTCGCATCTGCACCACTCTTTCAGCTGTGGCTGGTGGGGCTAAGGGGAAAACCCGGAATGGCACTGGGGCCGGGACTGGAATCCCTGCTGGATTGGTCGGTCACCTCAGAACACAGATTTTCCTTATCAGATCTATGTCATAACAGAGGTGGGTCTCAGACACATAGTGAGTGAAAGGAGGCAGACGCAAACAAATGCGTATTGCGTGATTCCATCTAAATGTAGCTCAAGAACAGAAAACAAAAACAACACTAATTTACCACAACAGAAGTCAGGCATGTGGAGGTGGGGATCCACTGGAGGAGGGCATAAGGGAAATTTTTGGGGTGACAGAAATGTTCTATACTGAGTCTGGGTGATGTTTCCACAGGCCTGTACGTTTGTCAAAGCTATCAATTAAACTGTTAAGATCTGTGCGTTTCATTGTATGCGAATTTCACCTCCATAAAACGACCCAAAATGCCAATTAAGAATCACACATAAATTATTGTAAGCACTTAAACTCTCACCATATGATGCTGTGAGTCCCTTTTCACTAGTGATTGCATGAAGATTATGGTGGGAAAGGAGAGGACGCTCCTGACAGCAGACCCTGAGCCTTCCCCGGTGTTGATCTGCTCACTGCATACCCATGCATCCACAATGTGTTTTCTCCAACAGACTCACACAATGGCACATGTGGATGTCTAAATTAAGACACAACAAATAACATGAGAAAAGACCCCAGAGTGAAACCACATTCCTAATCAATGACACATTCGCCAGAAATTTAAATATTTGCCACAGATGGCAGAAATTATTCTGAGGTCTAAACAAAGATGATTTAACCTGGCATCACAAATTTACTTGGTGAAGGTCTTCTGTGTGTTAAAATTTATTATGTTGCACGTTTCATGCTCTTTGCTATTTTGCCTTATGCTTTTTAGCATATTAATATATATGTATTATATATATTATTTATTTATTTATTTATTTATTTATTTATAACAAGAATCAAATGTTTGCAAAGCCTCTGAAGTCTTCTGAGGTTGGAAACCACTGGTTTAGCTATACTAACTCCAGGTTGGAGGCCGGATGCTGCCTTCTGTTTATGCTAAATAGCTTCGTTAATGGCTGGACTGAAGTGTTAACAGTTTAGTGGTAATGGGTAAGCAGGCAGTCTGGGAGACTAAATGACTCCTATTAAAAAATTGATAATGGCTCTTCCTGGGCAGGCACAAAGGACAGATAAATAAAGAAAGACTGTAAACCGTCCAGTGAATCTAAATCAGACAGTGTGTGTTAAGCCACTATTTCAAACCTTTCTTGGCTGTGTGAACATTTTCTGGACCTCAGTGTCCTTAAGTGCCCTGCATAACTTACAATTCACTTGGAGTTCTTGCTAAAATCCAGATTATGATAGAATAGGTATGGGTAGGGTCTGCTCTCTGCCTTTCTCACAAGCTCCAGGCAATGCTGAAGCTGCTAGTCTGAGACCATACTTGGTGTAACCAGGGGCTAGGGAACTCAGTAGGCCCTGGGAGTAAAGACTGGAGGACAACACTCAAACTACTGTTTTCCAAGTGGAGTTCTCAGTGATAATTAGACTTGGATTAGGTGGAGAGAAGGTGGAATTGGAAAGGAGATACAGATCCTTCAGGGCTACGCTGTCCAATACGGTGGCCATTAGCTTCCTATGGCTGTATATATTTAAATGAAATGAGATAAAAAAAATCAAATTCCTAAGTCAAAATAGCCACATTTTAAGGGCTCAAAGCCATTTATGGTGAAGGATGGCTAATGTGCTGTATTGCACAGCACAGAAGCAGAACATTTCCTTCACCAAAGAAAATTATATTGTATGGCACTGCTCTGGGGTAGCCTAAGAGAGCCTGACACAGGGGCAGGCTGGGACCTGGGAGCCAGAAGAGTCTTCCAGAATGAGGAACATTTTACCCACAGATTTATTGACGAAGCTGGGTGAAGCTGGACACTGCATCCATTGGTAATTGATTAGTGTCATTCTAAATCTTTGGACCTGGAGTAGAATACCGTTCTCTTCAGCCTATTTGCAGGTTAGGTTTCTGACCTCATACAGGACCTCAGTCTATTCTATGCACTTAGCACATGCATTTTGCAATATGGCAAGCTTGGTGGACCTCTAGACCACTCAGAGCAGAAGGAACCCTATTTCAGTGTTTTCTAAACCATATTCTGAGGGAGTCTGTGGCATCCCAGCTCTGGGCTCCTTCTGCTGCCTCAAACAGATCAGCTTCACTATTTTCTGGTTTTTATATTGGTTTCCTGGAAAACATTCCTTTGGAAAAAAAAATTGGTCCCACTTTTAAACAAAGTCTCAAAATCAATAATTCTAGTTCAGCCATCACACTTTACAAATAATGAACGTGAGGTCCAGGGAGGTGGAGGGTCTGACCTTTCCAAGATCATATGGCCAATTAGTAACAGAGCTGAGATGAGAAGTCAAGTCTCCTGACCTGGGCAGTGCTCCTTCCACTGGCTCACTCTTAATTATCTTTGCACACTATGTGTCTGGCTGCCCCAGGTGGACTGCTGGCTCCTGGAAGGGAGGATGAGGCCTGAAGCCTTTCTGATACTCCTGCTCGTCCATTGCCTGGCTCGCAGTTGGGCAAGTAGTACCATTTACTAGATTACAGGTTGTGGCAGCTTCCTGGGAGTGGAAGTACTGTGGGGAATTCACAGGCAGGACACCTGCAAACCTCAAGACTTCCAAGTTTATAATTTAGGGGTGATGCTTTCCACACAGCAAGATTTTCCAGGTGACTGTGACTTGCCAACTCCAAGGACCAGGAAAGGGTCATCGGAAAGTACTTGTGGTTCTTTATTCTCCTGTACCGGAGCCTCATCCCCAGAACTGGCCTCCAATTCAGGCCTGAACTCCTTGGGCTGGAACATGGCTAATTTCTAGTCTTCATCCAGAGCTCAGTGCCTTTTCATTGTTAGCCTCATTAACTATACAATGATGATTGCTGGCTCCCCAGCCGGCTGTCTTCCTCCTTTTTTGTTTTTATAGTAGATCTTTCTTCAGCTTCTATCTGTCCCTCTGGTAACACTTCATCTCTATATTCACACATGTTAACCATATGCCAAGGAACGGAAGTTTCTGAGCTTCTCCTAAATGGCACTGATGGGGGATGGGATCCAGTCAGGCCACTGGTTGCTGAATGGGGATTGTTAGAGAATGATGTGAGGAACAAAGCTCTGACGATGGAGTGTTCCTTTTAAATTGTATTCTGCCCCAGAGACCTGGGCTGAATGTTCCAGATAGACACAGCTTCTTGCTTCACAAAAGGGGCCCATTTGCCAGGCATGTATAATTTAGGTTAATTTGAAATTTATGCTAAATTTAAACTAAACTCCCAACATAATGATGATTTATTGGCATACGCAAAATGCATTGGATTCTATGAATCCACAAGGGCGTTAATATTGTACATCCTAGCCGCCTTTCTCAGAAGATGTCTGCACCTCTGGATGTTTCTATGTGTATCTTCCCCTCCCTTTTGGAGGCTGGCCATGCTACTCATCCAAAGAGCCTGGCCAGCCACAGGTGGGTTCCATAATGAGAAAGAAATGAAGATACAGAGGACCACGGTAGTAGCACCATGCCTGCTCTTCTCCCTGGTTTGTTTGTTTGGGCTCCCTCTTCCAGAGCATGTATGACAGATACTACTGGCTGGTTCACTGAAGACCCATTTCACTTCTTTCTTCCTTGTCTGATAGCCCCAAGAAAGCAAAATACCTATATTTCTAGCCTCTCTTGTCATCAGGTGGCCATCTGACATCATTCTGCACAATTGGGTATTGGCAGAAGTCCCAGGGAGAGCTTCCATTCTTGGATAAAAACATCAAGCTGTGTAAGAAGAAAGATTTTGTCTTATATTTTAGCTTGTCTTTTGAATTCCTGCTTTGCGATGAGGAAACAGTGCCAAAGGTGTGGCCATTTTTTTTTTTTGCAGAGAAGGAGAATGAAAGCTCCATGTTAAGGATGACAGAGCAAAAAGATAGGAGAATCCTAGTTCCTTGGTGACAGTTGCAAGCAGCTGAACGTCCCCAGCACTGCTTCCTCTGAACATCTTCTTACTTGAAGAAATTAACACTACTTCTTTAAACCAATGTTTGTGGATTTTAGATGAGCCTCAGTCAAAAACATTTCAAAGTAGTGAAATGTTGTATATTTATATACAACATCTGTTTTATATATATATATATATATATATATATATATATATATATATATATATATGTATGTAAAAGATGTATAGAAAATTTTTCAACACTCCATGGAATTTGTGGAGTCCAAGGAATTTCTTGGCTAAGACCATGAGATCACCAAGAAGAGTCCAAGATAAGAAGTTAGAATTCTAGGTTCTAGGCCTGGATTTGTCATAAACTTGGACCCACAAGCTATTAGAATAAAACATCCCACAGAAAATGAACAAATGACTTGTTCATTTCCTTATGTGTCCTCATCTGTAAAATGGGAGTGTTGAACCCATTTCTGACTTTACTAGGACTACATGGAGTCTTCCCAGTCCACCAGGAAGAGATAAATTGTAAAATCTTTTCTGTTAGTATACCCGAGTCTCTTTCCACCAATGGCATTCACTATCTACTATTTTTCCATCTAATCCCGCAGAATTACACTCCAGGATGGGCAAGAGAATTACGTAGGTAATAGAATTCTGTGTGAGAAACCATCCCCCAAAACTTGGTGACTTACATTGAAACCACAGTTATTTGTTATTTCTTATGGTTCTGTGGATTGGCTGGCAGGTCTGCTAGTCTGCCCACACTCACTCATGTAGCTGCCTTCAACCCTCAAGACAGACTCACTCTGACAGTGGAGTGTTCTTCTTAAACAGTATTGGTGCTGGTTGTTGGCTGGGGCATCTTGATTCTCTCTGCTTGGCTTCTCCATCATGATAGCCTGGACTTCTTTACATGATGATTCATGTAAAGAACTCAGGGTTCTAAGAGGATGGACTAGAAGTTGTAAAGTGTTTTAAGGCCTGGACCCAGAAGT
This sequence comes from Potos flavus, assembly GCA_028534135.1. Taxonomy (NCBI): domain Eukaryota; kingdom Metazoa; phylum Chordata; class Mammalia; order Carnivora; family Procyonidae; genus Potos; species Potos flavus. Next base: position 871 of record JAPYYM010001451.1, on the reverse strand, counting down.
TCCCAAATGTCACTTCTACTATATTCCATTCAGAAAACTTTAAAGGCCTCAGCCGATCATAGTATCAGAGTTGATGTCCTTGATCTTGTGTTTTGCATCATATCCAGATGTAGATGAGGTCTCTTGTGTATTGCTGTACCCATGGGGATACCTGTGATTAAGAGAACTGAGAATTTAAAAGACAAGTAATCTGTCACTCACACACCCAGTATACAGTGTGCTAACAAACAATAAAGAGACAGAGAAAGGACAGTCATAGTAGACAGACATTCCCAGACAAAAAGTGGAGGACGGGAGGTGTACACTGGTTCACAGAAACTGTGAAACCCAACCATGCACATGTTTCCAGTTCCCACAGCTCCAGGAGCACAGGATTTTCTTTAACTAGGGCCCAATTTTGCTCCCTCAGAGTGGTCTCCTCATCCTTTGATCTTCTTAGCTCTTATCTCCATCCTTTGTATTTTGGCTCTGTCATTTAGCTCTATGCTCTGAGATGTCCTTCCTTTTCTGGAGAGGTGGCTCATACTTTTAGTTGAGAAGCTTTTCAATCTGCTTCCTGCCCATGGAAAGTTAGAATGGGGGCAGAAACCTCTTTTCACTCTAAACTCTCCCTTTGTTGTAAGACCTGATACAGTTCCTTTGAAGACTTCATGAGTTTTCTCTGTATGAGATTATTGTCCACCCCGTTTGATAAATGCCACAGCCAACATTTCTTCTGAGGCAGGCCTCTCTCTATCTTGAGCTATGAGTTATGGTACTGTGAATACTGCGAATCCTTAGAAATCCTTTAGTCATGCTGAACGGGTCTATGTAATGCATTGTCTTAAATCTTCCGAGTTCTTTTTTTTCCCCCCAAATACTTTTATTTTAT